>WEKX01025976.1:0-15452 GCA_013390025.1 Pitta sordida
GAGGGATTACTGTATTACCATTTTAAACTGCTATTCATCTGTTTTAAAGGTGGAGGACATTTTGTATAGAAAGTGACACCATTTTATGTCCTAGATATTCCAGATGTTTGGGGTTTTAAAAAATAACTTATTGTTTAACATTTGGTTGAAAAAATATTGTTGTCTAGTGATTCTTTCACAGAGAAACATAAAAGCTGGTGAATGAACTGGTGAAAATCTGGTACCACTTCTTGTGGCAACCCTCTGAAAGGGCTTCTTTCCAACAATGGCCTCTGTTTCCAGTTTGCTAGTTGAAAGGAGAACCTTAAAACATTAAGTATTGACGTTCTAGCTGAAAGCCTCTTAGCTCAAGTCCTTAGACCTGTGAAAGTGAAATCTGTGACCTTCTCTATCTTGGTGGTTTATCCTGCAAAAAGATAAATTGAGCATTCTGGGTAAAAGTTTCCACGACCTGTCTGATCACTAGCTTGTTTTCCTTGGTACACAGTTGACTTTTGGAAGAGAAATTGCAAGTGGTAAACATCACATATCCAGTGCAAATATTGTTCTCTGTATAACTACAGTTAAACCTTACAGCAACCTAACCATCCCCCTTCCCATAGGCTGTTGCCTAGGAAAGTTTATAGATATGGTTAGTGTTTTTGTAGAACATAAAGTTAACAAAATAAAGAACTGGACACTTACCAAGTTTATTTTTAGAGAAGAAAACAACTTTTAAACTAACTTGAGTATCTTCATTGAAAAGGAATTAAAACATGAGTTACAGCCTGGGAACTGGGCATATCATCTTCACATTGCATTGCTCTTCTTTTATTAAACATTTATTGTTTTCTTGTGTCTGTTAAATCATAGCCTTGTCCATAGGTACATTGAATATGTTAGGCCCAATGGATTGCACAGGATAAAAAGATAAAATGACACATACTAGCTGGATGTTTACATCATGGACTTGGATCTCACCTGCTGAGGGATTCTATTTCATCAAATCACTGATTAAATTGTTTCATTGCTGTATTTCTTTTCTTTTATAACATTTATACATAATGTATATTTGTATTTAGTATTAATAGATAACAAAAAAATTGAGATAGATATATATTTTATTGATAATCTTCTGTATTCCAGAATTTTAATTTTTGTGGATTTCCTCACCAATTATGATAAATTTGTACTATTGAATCATCACAGAAGAATCCTAATCCTTGTCTTGGTCTTCAAGACTATATGGGTGCACAGAAAACTGTAGTCCACTCTTATCCTGGCTTATTCATTGCTGAGTTTCTCTCTCCAGATTGGAACAACCTTCACTGAGTTGAGCTATATGGACATTGGTGTCTTGCCAACAGCTTCTGTTTTCCAAATGATTGCATCTTCATTTAAGTCCACTGCAGCTCACTTAAATATGTCCTTTGCATTTGGTACTCTCATATTCTTTTTCTGGAGGGCTCCTGTTGTCCTTTACTTCACTCCCACATTCTTGCAACTGAGTTTGATTCTTCACACACCAAAACACTTTCTGCCACTCTTGGTCTTCCATGGATGTGAGCATCTTATCCAAACAACATGCAAGCTGTTTGACATGTGCTGCTAAGATAAGACATCTGATTCCTTTATTGAAGGAAAGAATAGAAGTGCGGACTGTCTACCTGTCATACTGTATATATTTTTAAAGAAGGTGAAAGAAGACATTTTTGTTTGGTAGCAGAGCTGCTAGATTGTGGCAGAGGAGACTGGTGTCCTAACAGAGTATAGACAGTTTTGTCAAAGTCTATAAAAATGTCACTGTTAATCTTTATATGATCACTGTTTAGGAATCTGTTCGCTCTCTCTCTCTCAGCTTCTGCTTTTCTCACATTTCCTTTCTTATTTCCATCACAGATTCTCTTTATCCTGTTAGACAGCAATTTGAAGAGCAATGAACGAGTAGTGTCATACTTCCAACTAAAGAAGTCCCAGCTGCCAGCTCTGGCTATATTCCATACACCAGATGATGAGCAGGATGTGATGACAATGGATGAACTGTCTATTGAGCGTGTACGGGACTTCTGTAATGGTTTCATACAAAGAATGGAGAAGGTAAAGGAGGGGCTTCTGTATGGGAAACTGGGATCTTGTAGAATGATGCTGTTGTTCACAAGGCTCTTGAAGAATATTATTTCAGTTCCTTGAACTCTTCCCCATCCCTGCCACCTCCTCTTTCATATACATTTGCACCTGAATATCAGAAAAGCATTAGATCTATGGCACAGCAGAGATGGACATCTTTGCAGAGCCTCTTTTTTCATCTACAGCAAGAAGAGTTCACTGACCTCTTAGGGTCTCTGTGAAAAATCTATCTTGTAGGAATAGCGGTTAGGAAGACAAAGTGAAGAGTGCTTTTGTGTGCTGGGGATGGGGGTGGTGGATGGCAATATATGAGAGCAGGTCAGAGAGACAGTGGCACGGATAGGAAGAAAATCTATCAAGATGACTACAGAAGTGTACAGATGAAGGCTTAGGGCTCTACTAGACGTCTCTGCTGGGAGAGAGATAATTTAATGTCAATGTTCATTCAGTGTTAAGAGTTCTCTCTTTGTAAAAATTCGTCTTCCTGTAGCACTGAGGTTTTGTGTTGTGCAATGGAAATGAGATAGGCAGAGCAGTGGCATAGACAGCAGAGAGAGGCATTTGAGTTACTTCATTTCCTTTTATCACTATGCTGAAAAAACGAGCAATGTCAAAACTGATTTCATGCCTCTGTGTTTTAGAAAGAAGAGAAACCTGAGGAGAAGCTGCTCAATGAGGAACTCTGATCCTTTCTCAGGCAACAGGATGACTGTGCCCATGGTCATCTGTTTCTGGAGTATGAAGAGTTGACTCTGCCCCACAGATCAGCAATTCCTGGGCAAAGTCAGTCATGGATATCCCATCACCATTATATATATATATATGCTGTCTGTCCTCTCCAGAAGTCTCTTATCCCTTCTCATTTGCTGGCTCCAGGTCACTTTTTTTTCAGTACTCTAGGATCTCTGGTTTTGATCTTTAATGTGTCCTTCCATGCCACTTTGTTAGAGCAAAAAGTGGCAGAGCAAAATGTCAATATCAGGGGTAAAGCTAGTAGTTCCCAGGGATCTGTTTCCCACATTCTCTTGACGTTTAGTGCCAAGCTTGGGTCCACTGTCAGACTTCCTTGACACTTCAGACACACTAGTTGCTTGATGTCACATGAACTTTTCCATTTATTTGACTAAATAAAGCAGATGGTGAATAGCCTGAATTTTTATGCAAATATTTTATTTCCCAGTTTCACCTAGGGACAAAGTTTCTGTGTTTCTGGGTGAGTAAGCTCAAAACATCTCATTTCTCTTCAGCTTGCAATGCCTAGCCAGTCATGTTGATGGCTAAAAAGCATTCCCCATGGAGCTGGACCCATCATCAACAGATATTTCCACTGAGATGATTTCTAGGAAGGTTTGGAATCAGAACAGCACTGGGTAGAGCAGCTCTGAGATGGTGCAGCAAAAATGAATGGGCCTAAAATGTTGCAGAAGGGCAGTAGAAAGTGGCATTGCAAGATGGGATACGCCACACTGCACTAGAGGGAAAGGCTAACATCTGTGTATTGCCCTCTGTGTATTGACATTCCTCCAACTTTGCAGTACTGGTATATCGGGAATGGGGACTGCAGGCAAGGTTCTTGTACAACATCCTTGTTCTGCTGTACTAAATGCATGCAGTAGGCTTACATCATACTTGGCTTAGCATCCTTTTGTGTGAAGTTTGAATGCTCCTGTCAAATACTGTCTGGGACAGGAAGCCTAAGAAGGGGAGAGCTGAGAAATCTCAGCTCTTTCTCAGATTAGGCCAAGGTGAAGAACTGGGAACAGAAAAAAGTTGTTCTTGCATATGAGGCAAACACAGCTTCCCAAGACAGAGGGAGAAGTCAGGAGCTAGAAGTGATGTAAGGTAACTGCCCAACACCATCATGAGGGCCACGACAGAGAGGCAGGTGCCAGTCCTGTGTTAGCTCTTATCTCTTCCACTTATCTCATTCATTTCAATAGAACATGTCTCACACACATCTGGATTTATCTTTTTCAGTGCTCTATCCTCCCTTCTCCTCTGCTTATGTAAAGCAAGCCTTATGCTTGAATGAGCATGTGTAGAGTGGCAAAATATATTCCTGAATTCTGCTGTATGCTCTTGTAGCTTTTGTGCATTGAAAAATCACTACAGAAATACAGGAGAGATGATGAGAGCAGGAGGCTGATCCCCCAAAGATGGGAAGAGCCTAAGGTGTCAGCATATCTTGTTGCTTTTGCCCTATGTATGGATGGAGATTACGGAGCTGGACTGGAAGACTGAATGAAGTGACTTTGGTGTTGAGCTATGTGAAGTTGTGAGCACACTCAAGCAGGGTCATCCTAGCACAGAATTGCAACCAGGTTGTTCTTCAATATCTCTAGTGAAGGAGACTCCACAACCTCTCTGGGCAATCTGTTCCGGTGTGTGGTCACTCTCACAAAAGAAGTTCTTCCTTATACTCAGGTGGAACTTCCTGTGCACCAGTTCCTGCCTATTGCCTCTTGTCCTGTTGCTTGACACCACTGAGAAGAGCCTGGCTTCATGCTCTTGAGACCCTCTCTTCAGATACTTACATACATTGGTGAAATCCTCTCTCAGTTGTCTCTTCTCAAGGCTGAGCAGGTTCAGCTGCCTCGGCCTTTTATTGTAAGAGGGGTGCTCCAGCCCCCTAATCATCTTTGTTGCCCTCTGCTGGACCTGCTCCAGCTTTCACTCTTGTACTGATGTGCCTAGGGGAGTTCATCTAGAAGGAAGCTGAACCAACAAATCTAGGCAACAATATCAGAAACAAACCCTCTCTCTTGCTGGTAGACACATTGCTTGGCTTAGTCACTCTGCACGTTTGCAAGTGATGTACTACTCTCAGTACTACTAATGGCAGCTCACAGGCTGGCAAAGAGATGGGTACAGTTGACACAGGAGGAGGAAATATTGCCTGAAGGATTCATTTGGGGAAGTAGTTTGCAGGACCTTGAAAGGGGAGGGCAAGGAAGAGCCAGAGACCGATCTGGGAGAAGGAAAGGACTTGGCCAAGAAACAGATAAAGGTCAGTGAGAGAAGGTGCTGGGTTGGTACCACAGAGAGCTGATAATGATGAAGAGGAGAACACAGAAGTGTTTTTCCTAGGGCTGTGAATCAAATACCTCTTTGACCCATATTGGCTCACTCACTAAGAAAACTTCAGGGGAACATTCTCCATGGAAAAACCTGCAAAACCACAAGATGCACAGTGAATAAAAGGGTACTTGTTCTTCCATTTGAATTTCTCCCTTCTCTGCTAAAGTACCTACAAATCCAGGCAGGCAGGCTAGTCCCATGAGCTTTACAGCAGCACATTTTTCCAGATTAGAGGGAAGACCCTTGGATAACTGCGTTCCTGCCTGCACCAGGCCTTCAAGTATGGCAGCTGTGCAGAATTGCCCTCTCTTTCATGGTTGCAAACAGTCCTGTGTCCTCCTTAGCTTGCGCTCACCGGGGCTAAAGCCTTTAAATCCTCCATGGATCACAGCAGACCCTGGAGAACCCCACATCCTGTCCACATACAGTTTAAAGAGCCAGACCCATCCATTTCCAGCCCAAACACATGGGCTATGTGTGTACTCCAGGTTTCTCCCTATGCCTGTATTATTAGGATTATATATTCTTCACGTCTCCCTTCCTCTCTTCATAGGCCAGAGCCCACATTTCATCTATTAACCCACGACAATCACCTTGTTAGGGGCTTAGTGTGATGCTATTCAGAGAATCACAGTTGGAAGAGACCCACCAGGATCATTGAGTCCAACCCTTAAATGGCACCGCTGCCTCCCTGGAGGGGAATCAAACACCTGGTCTCCTGCGTGAGAGGTGGGGACACTCACTACTGTACTAAAGTGGATTTCTAATCCACCCATGTCAGGTGTTTCATATCATGTCTACATCACCAGCATTATTTTTTGCCCTGTATCTAATAACTAAGGCATTGGGAGTACGTATTGTTGTCTGTAACTTTCAGACAGGCCTGAGATAGCACATCATTACTTCCACAGGTACCATAATACATAACATTGGTGCAGTACAATGCTGGTTCCTTTATCTGTGTAGGCAACTGCCAAATCCTTAGGTCTGCTAACTAGCTATGAGAAGAGCAGGATGGGATCTTGCAGTTTTCTTGGGTGTTGTTTTGTTGCTGTTAATCACTGAAAGGAATAGAATAATCAACTTGAGAAAAAACATTCAGGTGTTTTCTTATCCACCGAATAATACAGGGCTGTATGCCCAAAAGATTGTGTTTTAAAATACAGATGTGATGTTTTCAGTATAAATCTGTTGTGCTCAGAGAATTCTTTGGCATTTTGGAATTCAATGTGGGTGTTGTCCTGGATGTATCATGACTTCCTATTGCATTCAAGACTTTATTTTCCTTGGCCATTTTTTTCTGTTCTTTGGCTGAGAAACAGAGGAGACAGACAGCAACTTACCCCAGATTGTTGATGAAGCCTGTGGGCAGAGCTCGAGAAAGAGCTCAGATCTTTTGCATTCAGATCTCCTGAATCTTAGCCACATGGTCACACTTTCTCCTCACTCTTTCCCTGTGACTCCCAAGGCCTATTTTCTTAAGTTAAAATGACAGTTTTTCACCATGAATCAAGGGCTGTCTTGTTTGGTTGGTCTAGTTTGACACAGCTGAAGCTGAACAGATCTGGACTGATGCTTTCTCTCCATCTCTCCATTCCTCCTGGACAAAATGCCTTATCCTTTTGGGTGCTGATGGTGAATGTGTTTCCTCGCTACATGGCTTTCCCAAAGCAGTTGTAGTGCTTTCTTGGATCGCTGGCATCCTGGATTGCAGTCCCCATCTTGTAGGAGTATTTCAGGTTTTCTGCTCTGTTGCTGTTCTAGCAGTAAAGAAAATATTATTTTAAGCAGAGATTAAGATGATAGTTTTGAATGGTAAATATTTTAATATTATTTTAAATAATTTGAAAACAGTTCCATATTTTTCTATTTAAAATATTTTATTACAAAGATATTAAGAAGATATCTTTGCATAATCAAGAAGTGTCTATGGCAGGTGAGAGAAAAATCTTGCTTAGTACATTTTACTCTTGGCAAAACAGTAGCAGAAAGTAAGATATTGTTAAAATGAAAGGCTATTTCCCATGCCATAGCTGAGGTAGTAGTCCTTGTTATCAAATGGTCAACTGTCTTTAATTGTTCATCAGTCTTCTTTTCACAGATCCATTTTGTCATTCAGGAGACTGGATATTGCCATGTTTAATGGCTCTTCCAACTATTTCCATCTGGCAGGTCCTTAGCATGGAAACAACGTATCTTTGATGTCTCTTCTGTAACCGGTTAACTCACTGCTACTGCAGAGACACAAAACGCTCTGGAAAGATGCACTGCTCCCACAGAGGAGCAGGCAGGACTAGGGGAACCTAAGAATCATTCAGTTAGGATTGTCCTCAGTATCCCAAACCAAGGTCTCTTCTTTCTGCCTTGCTATCCATTCAGCAGCACAGAGACTTTCAAGGGTGCAAGATACTCCACGCATCCCCTCTCATTCTCCAGAATAGGGCTGGTTCTAACTGCACCCTCCTCCTCCCCATTGCCCCCTGCCTCTGTGCAAGTGACAGGCCCTCTGACCCTGATATGATTTTATTTCTTTTTTTGCCCATCCCATGCTCCGGAGGCAGCTCTGTCCCAAGCATATCCCTGCTGGTCTCAGGATGAGGTGCCTGTAACATTGCACCTGCCCAAGACACTCCGTTTTAAAAAGAACAAATATCCCATGCAAAGGGAGAACAAAGAGAACCCACCTCCATCAGACTGGTGATGAAGCAACACTTGAGCAACACAAGCAAATGGATTACCTGCCTTGCCCTGGAGGCCATGTTCACCCTCTGAGTCTCGAAACTGGAGTTTCAGTGGAGTCCTTCTTAGCAAGTCTGGCTTTGTGGTCTAGGATAATAAAACCCTTCTTCTTTTCATAATAAAGATAACTCTATCCAGGACATTTCAAACTTGAGAAACTACTTTACCAGCATTTTACAAGATAGAGTGGGATTATTTCTGGGGCTCTCCCTATGCAAACGAAGCGGTCTGTGTCTGCTTGTCCTGTCCCCACTTTCAAATGATCAGACCCACCTGACAGCAGGGTGGTGGTCTCTAAGGTAGTATGGTGCTACTGGTTTTGTGAGACTAGGTGTTGGCTAAAGGACGAAAGTCCCAAACCCTGCATCATTACCTTTGTTATGCCAGGGGTACTGTAGTGCTCCTCATAACATGCCTTCACATCCTTGCTGGAACCTTTAACCCCACATCCCAGAACGAGCTGCTTGGGAGCTGCTCCTTACCCATTGCCTTGAATGGCACCAATGTTTTCTGACTCACTTTGGTGCACCCTTCTTGAAAATTCATGCGGGGTTGTTTACTTTGTTTTAGGCGGAGTATATCTGAATGTCTGTTCTTATGCTGGGAATCCATCAAGCATGCAAACCCAAAGCGGTTGAAGTAGTTGGCTTCTATTTCTAGCCGTGATGATCAGCCAAAGACTTGGCGCTGCTTTATTTATGTTTAATATATTAAATCTGTCTCTATGAATTTCTCTGTGACAGACATGCCACAGACGGGCTACATGTGTGGGAGGGGAGTCTGTTTCTAGACAAACACCATCTCCCCCAGCCCCACTACACAAGGAGCCCTTTTCCCAGGCCACTGACCAAAGCAGCAAAAGCTCACACTAAGAGCAAGAAGGAGGAGGCTGTGAGGAAAGGCAGGGTTATCTGTCCTAAAATGTTCCTAAATGGAGAGTGGAGACACCCAAGGTCCTGAGATGGGACCCAGGGTATTAAGACCTCAGTTTGCATCTTCTCTGGTATGCAGCTGGTGTTGGTAAGGGCTTTGTAATTTGAGCTTGGTATTCCCCTTGCTGGTCTCCCCAGCAGGTAAGGTGCCTCTCTGAGAAGGTTTCCTGGTCATGGTACCCTTCTTCAGTCTCATCACCAGGGCTAGACTGGGTCTAGAGCAATTCAGAGGTGGCAGTGACATATCCGTGGTGAAGGGAAGAGACAGCCTGGACAAGGGGATGGGGCTGGTGCCATAGTGTGTTCCACTGGCCAAGTGGGGCAAGCATAGAGAGAAAAGGAAGTAGAGTGGGATGGGGGGAGCTGAGGCTGGCGGTGGACTGTTTTATAGCTGCTGTATTTCAACCCGGTGGCTGAAGCATAGTGGACAGGTGCAGAGTGAAGACCCTGACCTCTCTCCTGCCAAGGGTTGCTGCTCCTGTGTTATGCTGTGCTCCCTGGGGTGTTGGAAACCCAATTCTGGAGCCAGCACCAGTCATAGGCTTGACTTCATCATGAACATCAGCAGCCTATGCACAGAAAAGGACTGGACTGTCCTTCTGCCTTTTGATTCAGTTTATGGACAGCAAGGCAGATCAGGTTGAAGAAATGCATTCTCAGGGGGACACACAGACATGGAGCTATTGTGGGAGAAGCTGGGGTGCTCAAGTGAGTGGTGATGGCGCATACAGTGGACTGGCAGTGTGACAGGTGCTGCAGGCACTCGCATCCTACAGCTGAAGGCAGGTCATGGACACATCTGTTCTGGAGGCTGCAGGGGTGAGCTGTTCTCTGTGGCTGGAATAAGCGCCCTTGCCTTGCTCAGAGTTGTTGATCTGGATGTTCTTTTGTATTTGCTGTGAAGTGCTGGGGCTATTCTTCCCTCCACCCTGGGAACACAACTGACCTTAGCTGGTTCTGATGCTGCTTCCAGCCCTCAATGTCCTGCATACAGCTCCTTTCCCTCTGATACCTTGGAGATCATGATACGGGGATTTAAAGCTAGCCAGTTAACTGGAATCTGTGTCTTCTGCTACCCGTTTAGGCCCGCAAGTATATTTTGCTACTTTATTCCTATTTATCAATTTAATAAAAAAACCCCAAAGGCTCCTGAAATCAAATGCAGTTCAGATACATAAGTTAGCTTGCAGTGATCATACAAATGCGGTAACTGTCAAGAAAATGCCTGTACCCTTTTCCCTCATCTCCTTAGACATTTTTCTCCACTGCAACTGTTGGACACCACCAAAGGAGTAGCTACAGGGCAGAAATGCAGAAGAAATCCTTCCTGGGCCCAGCATCTTTTCAGGGAGCCCATGCAGTTCAGCAGACTGCAAGAATAAAGGACAACAACCATCAGATAGCAAGGGTAGGAAACAGCCTCAGCAGCAAGACAGCAGGAACTCTTTTCTCAGAAGCAGCTTAAAGTCAGTTTTGTGCCTCAATACCAAGGGTTCCATGAAGGAGGCAGAAACCTGATCTGAGATTTCAGAAGCTTGCTGTCAGGCAGGAGAGAAGGACCTAAAGCCAAGATCTCAGCTGCCAGCCCAGCCTTGTGGATCTCTCTTTAGTGGCAGTACAGAACTTCTCAAAACACTTCTGCTGTTTTACTGGTGGTGCCACTCTTTGGAAGTGCAAACCCACTGTGATAAATTATTTTCTTATGTTCTTACTAACTCAAGGTCTCTTCAGGTAAGGTATGATGATAACAGATTTCTGTTTAGCAATATAGTGCCTCCAGTTGTGGATGAGATCAGCAACAGATGTGAGTGATTAAAGTGATAGCACAGAGGAGCCCAGAGAGATCAGATAATGCAGAAGCGCTCCAGGGACTGAAAAAGAGAGTGAACTTGGGATGCCTGTATGTCATCTGTTATCACCAAGCCTCAGACTTGGGAAGGCCATGCAGTGATAACCAGGGCTTTGGCTGAGAAAGGTGTTCCTGCCAGACAGCCCTCTTCTCCTATGGAAGAGTGAAGACAGGAACATAATGATATGTCTCTCTCTTCTGGGACTTGTACAGCACTTGGCACGAAGAGAACATTACTCCTAATGAGGTACCTGGATGACTCAAATGAAATTACTGTCCTGACTGAAGTCCTTATGGGAATTAGCTGTTCATTTCAGGTCTCAAAATGGGCCAGGGTGTTTTTAGGAGCTAACAAGTATGTCTTATGTATTGTGTAGTACTGGTATTTTACTGGGTCCTCCAGCAGGTTCACTAGTTTCTCCTCCAGTTGATTAGTGAAATGACCATCAAGAAAGAAGGTGCCTACCTCAAAGAACTGAAGTGATGGACAGATGGTTGGCAAAATAACATGCGGAAAGGCATGTTCAACATATGTGTACAGATGTTTGCTATATAATACATGCGCAGAAGAGATTCTTATTCAATGTCTGCTGTATGAAAATTTATGGGATTAAGTAACACTGTCATTAATATTAGGCTTAGCCAGTCAGCAGGGTTGTAACTGCTTGTGTACCCAGCATGTCGTTCATGCAGTGTATTTTGCTGATAAATGTACACTAACATTTTCCAGTAGAGGTATGGGTGTAGGTGAAAGAGAGTGAGAAGAGAAATCCCAAATAATATAATCTAAGTGGTGCCAGGAAGTATTGTAAACTGATCCTATTACTGGAACAGAGGGGGAAAAAACATTAGTTATAACCCAGGAAGGACAAAAGTGTTTTTGTTGGCAAGTCTGTAAAGAAGGATTCTACTACGGAAAAAGCTCTATGAAACTTCCAGGATTGATACATGCTCTAAGTCATATGCATGTTTTGATGTGTATTTTGGCACCTGTATCGAGTCTGAAAATGACCATGAATGTAGAGAAAAAAGATAATTTCAGCAAAGCAGACCCCAACCACCTTTGAACAAGCAAGTAAGGGAGAGTGTTGAATCCAAAAGCATCACCTTGTGCCTGCAGCACTGGAGTCTTGCTCTGTTTCTTGCACATCTGTCCTGGGTTTCTTCCCAATGCCTGACTAAAAGGACTATGATACAAAATGGGATGAGCTCTGCTGGGATCTTAACAACTTGCTAGTCCAGGTGCGATCAATATGTGCTGTTCTTACATCCCGTTTTATGCTTTTCTTCCCAGTGCTTCCACACATAGACCTCTTCCTTGTTCTCCATGTATATTATTTTATTGTTTCTTTTATAATTTAAAGGAATTTTTAATCACAAATGACAAAGACATCCCTGGCAAAGTGGTGACTTCTGAAATCCAGTGGCATTTTAGGAAGAAAGAAATACATATAAAAGATCTGATTTATCATAGAATCATAGAATATACTGAGTTGGAAAGGACCCATCAGGATCACCAAGCCTTGTGCAGGACACCCCAAGAATCACACCATGTGCCTGAGAGCATTGTCCAAATGCTTATTGAATTCCTTTTGTGTTTTCTTCTTTTGAAATTCTTTCCTGCTTTATGAGAACACAAAATTTCTGGATAAAATAAGCTGTTGTCAAGTTTAATACAAATAACAATAAATAGGTATCCAAAGAGCACATAATTAGTGTATGAAATTCATTGCTAAGGAAGGTCAGCAACTTAAGTGGTTTGACTAGCATGTGATGTTAGTAACTTTAATGTAATTTGTAGTTATTCACAGGAAGATAAGACTAATCAGATTTAATGCTTCAAGAAATAAGAATGTCTTTCTTCTTGCCACAAACAGCGTTTCACAATTAGCTGGGTATTGTGCATTTCCCCCTACTCCCCAGCAGTCCTAACAACAGAGGCCAAGACTTGGGGCTTGACGTGCCACAAAGAATGTTGTTTACTTACTAAAGAAAAAATTTATGATCCTTTAGATACTGAACTTCAAATAGAACAAAGAAACATATATAATACTACAGGAATGCTTGTAAATATTTCAGTGGCCTCCTGCATTCAAGAAGGCAGAAAATAAATATTTCAGTCCAATCTTGACTTCACAAGGGCTGGCAGATTTGGGATCTAAGATGCTATCAAAGTTTGGTATTGAAAAAAAAAGGCATTATTGGTTTTTTTTTGGTTTTTTTTATTTACCAGATGGATGAGAAGAGTGAATCCACAGCTGCTTTCTTATCTCTTTGCTTGTCTGTACAGGAAATAAGGCGGGTAAATCTAATCTGATCCTAAAGAATAAATCAGGCCAGGACATTTTTATGTTCATGTGGTGAAGCATGGGGGATGAGGGTGGAAAAAGAAGAGAGACTTCTGCTCCCCTTTCCCGTAAAAGTACAACCCAGAAGCATGTTCTGTTTATGCAGATAAAGTTCAAACTTTTTGCTTGCTCAGTTTTTCATATGTTACTTGAAGTAAAGCAATTCTAGTTACTTCAATGGGTTATTTAATCCCTACACAAGATCCTCTGCCAATTTTTTCAACATCCAAATAATATTAATGTTATCCTGTCTCTTTCTTCCTTCCCAGACTGAAAGAGAAATATGCTGATCACTGTATGTGAACATCTGTGGGTGGGGGTGGGTGAAGCCAAAGGAAGAAACAGAATTAGCTCTTAGCCCTGAATGTTTTGGTTACTTTATTCAGTGAACTGAATAACCTTGGTCTGGCTTCTGTGAAATTTTAGTCTTCTGTGATCATGAACTTCCTATTGCCAATAATCTTCTTTCATTGTCTCAGCCAAACACAGCTGTTCTGGGAAGTCCTAGCCAAACAGAGATAGCACAGACCATGGCTGTGAGGTTGTGGCAGGACACTAATATCTGAATTTCAGTAGATTACACATTTGCATCCACCAACATAATAGAGTGGACAAAAAACTTCCCAGTTTATCAACCAACCGAACAGCCACACCTGACACCTCACCAACAGTAAATTTCTCTTTATGGTCATAATTAGTGTGGAAACAGGCCTAAATTATGTAGGTCAGTGCAAGTGGAAGAAGAATTGGCCTCTCACCCTCTTGACTTTGTTCAGGGAAGAAGGATACGGGCCTTTTAATGGTACAGTCGTCCCTCTTCCACTTCGCACCCCCCATATTGCTACTTCACATCTTAGCGATTTTTCAGCGATTAAGGAGGCCTCTTTTCACAACTGCGCATGTGTGACCTGGCACGCATGAATGTTTAATGAGGCATTCATTAATATGCAAATCAACCCACACAGCCGTGACAGTGGCTCCGCCGGTCCTCTCCGTGGCACAGTGGCGGATCTGCCGCTTCACCCCCCTACCCCAGCATGGCAGTGGCTCCGCTGCTTCCGCCGCCACTCCCAGCACAGCTGCTGTGGCAAATGATACACAGCACCACAGTGCTGAAACAGCACGGGGGGCTGTGTGAGAGTGTGGGGCAAATTTACATATTAATGAGGTGCCATTCTATGCGGAAGGAGGGCTTCGTGCATAGGGGACAAGACACACGGTACCGTGGTATAGAAGACTTGACTGTATTTATTTTCAGTCCTGCTCCTTGGCACTGCGATACTGAGCAATCAGTTGTCCCAGAACCCAGAGTGACACCTTTCAGGGTAGCTGTCCAGGGGGAGGAGAAAGGCACTGAAAGTCCTTATGTAAGATGGGAAGGGGAGCTTCTAAAGTGCATCCTAACCCAAAATGTTGGAGGAAGCAGGAAAGAAAATAGCTGTGAGCTGGTATGGGAACCTTCCCCACCCACAGGAGACTGACACTATCTGTAAGCTTCAGATGGTGTTTTTTACAACACTCTTAAGACTGCACATAGATTCATTTTGTTAGAACCAATACATATTTTCACACTGGAAACTTTTATTTTTGCAGAAAGTTCTAATGCTGATGGCAAAGTTTTTCTGAAGGGAAAGGTCAGATTTCAAAGATACATGTTAAAATGTTTTTGACCAAAAAACCCCCATCACTTACTTTTTATGAAATTACTTTTTTCCCCCTTATCTCCAGCATTTAGCTTTTATAGAGTTACTTTCTTTTCCCCATCCACCATGGAAATGAAAACGAATAATTTCAGCTATTTTGAAAAACATTATTCTATTGCTGTGAAACTAGATTTCTCCTGTTTATACGGAATCACATGGAATTAGCAAGGTTGGAAAAGACCATTGAGATCATCGAGTCCAACCTAATACCCAACACCATCTCATCATCTAAATCATGGCACTAAGTATGTCATCTAAAACACATCCAGGGATGGTGACTCAAACACCTCCCGCGACAGCCCATTCCAATGGGAAATCACTCTCTCTGTGAAAAAATTTTTCCCAACATCCAGTCTAAATCTTCCCTGATGTATCTTAAGACTGTGTCCTCTCATTCCATCATTTGTAGCCTGAGAGAAGAGACCGACCCCTACCTGACTACAACCTCCTTTCATGTAGTTATAGACAACAATAAGGCCACCGCGAGCCTCCTCTTCTCCAGGCTAAACAACCTCAGTTCTCTCAGGCACTCTTCACACGGCTTGTGCTCCAGCCCCGTCATCATCCTCGTTACCCTTCTCTGGACATGTTCAAGCATCTCAACACCTTTCTTAAACTGAGGGGCCCAGAACTGGACACAGTACTCAAGATGTAGCCTAATGAGTTTTGAGTACAGGGAAAGATAACTTCCCTAGTC
>WEKX01025976.1:16790-37981 GCA_013390025.1 Pitta sordida
CTCAAACTGAGCTTTTGCTTCTCTAATTTTTTTTTCTACATGACCTAACATCATCCTTAAACATTGCCTGAGTTACCTCCCCCTCCTTCCAAAGGTGGTACATCGTTTTTTCCCTTAGTTCATGCAAAAGCCCCTTACTCATCCAGGCCAGTCGTCTACCCCTATGGCTCATCTCACGGCACACTGGGACAGCCTGTTCCTGCACCTTCAAGATTTCATTCTTGAAGTACATCCAAACTTCCTGGACCCCTGTGTTATTATGGACTGTCTTCTAAGGCACTCTCCTAGTTAATTACTTGAAAAAGCTGAAGTCCGTCCCCTGGAAATCCAGAGTGGAGGTTTTGTTGGTGCCCCTCCTTGTTTCACTATTTATTGAAACCTATTATTTCATGATTACTACACCCCGGACAACCTTTGACCACCACATTCCCCACCAGCTCTTCCTTTATGTTCTCCCCCTTTCTTTTAATCTTTGGAAATTTTTAAATCTAGTTTTGAAATGTGTTGAATAGGTTGAACTGGCATTTGAACTAGTTTTAGGGTTAATTGCAAGTAGCTGAGTAAGTTTACTGCCAGAGTTAACACACATTCAGATATGCATATCAAGTTCTTTAAATGTCTGAAATGTGTTCTGTTTATTTTTATTTCATAGTCTTTTGACTACCTCCTGTGTTTAAAAAACATCTCCCTTTTCTAAAGCTCAGTGTCAGTATGCTAGTTTTCAGCACGATTTATTCCATGAAGTTGTTGACTTTAATTATATTGTGGATACTTGGACACTCTTACTTAGTGGCTCAATTATACTTGCTTCTTGGATCGGTTCCTAGGTATTACTTAGGACTAAATGAAAAAGTAAAAATAAAATCTTGTTTTCTCATGTGCTGTAGAACTAGTTGTTCTAAAAATCACTTGTTTATCATGTTGAGAAATCTTTTCCTAAGTCATAGACCATGTGGTGGCTGACTAACTTCCACCCTGAAACACAGGAGAAATCTTGAAAAGGACTGTCCAGTCTTTTTACAGCAGAGCTGATATGGTTTATTCCCTTTGCTGTAGTGCTCAGCAAACTCTTTTGAAGCCTTCCTAGGCCCTAAAGACACAAAGGCTAGAAATGGGACTTCTCCCAGTCTTGAGAGCTGTGGACTCTGAAACAACCCCTGAAGGGTACTGGAGACAAAAACCTAATTGCTAGTCCATTGTCCTGCTGGAAACACTTTGTGTACAATGAAGGGATTGAGAGGCTTGGTGCCTTTCACAAGCGAGGGTGAAAAGGTCTGTTATTTTGTGTGTGAGTACAAATCACCTTGCCTTGTTAGTTCCTCATCTATAGCACTTCCCACTGGAATTATTCTACACCATGAACAAAGGTGACCTGGGCCATACAGAGGAATCCTGATGAGTTCTCCCTGGTAACTTATCCAGCAGCATTAACAGGTCCCTCTCTCTGCTGGCACATTCTCAGTAGACATCTCAGAATCAGTATTCCGTCATCACCTTTACGATCATTGGTTCATAGTTGTTCGTTTTGTTCCTTGTTTACTTCCACTTTGTAAGCTTTTAATTGACAGCAAGATTTTTACTGCTACTCCTGATGGAACACCTGGCCTTTCCACCATTGCGTATTATCCTGGTTTTGTTGCTGCAGCTTTCAATGTCATCCTTATCATCCCATATGAGCTCTCATGCCTCCTTTTCACTGCTGTTGCTTTCTTGCTTTGTGTTATCGACAAAATTCCTCCACAAGTATTCTTTTCTAAAGCCAGTCATTAATAGAAGTAGAAAGTTGTCATGGGTTTGATATTAGAGGTTTTTGTTTTGTATGTTTACAAAGGAAAAGTTTTAATCGTGTTTTTTTTCTTTCACCTTGCCCCCCTCCCCGCTTCCCAAGTTTGGGGAGGGAGGGGGAGGGACCACGGGAATGTTTGAACAGAATGGCCTGGGTGCAAAAGCCATGAGGTTGATAGTGAAAGTGGATGTGATCACNTATGCTCTAGCGACTGAGCTATTCCCAGAGAAATTCACTTATTAATTTCTAAACATTTCTCCTTTCCAGTGCTTAAGCTTCTGCTCCATTTGTCTGGTTCCTTACCATCTCATAGTTTTGGCATTAATGCCCATTTTCTCCAATTAAGCTAAGAATTTGTCAGGTGGCCTTGAAGCCAAACATTTACCAGTATCTAGTGTGGGAGCTCAACAGACTATGTGACAGACCAATGTGGTTCTAGCAGTAGCCAAACTTTATTGTCAGATACGCAGCTTTTATACATTTATTTTCACGCCTTACATGCTCTCTGTACTTATTTTTATTGGTTGAGCTTATCAAGTCATCCAACCTTTGCTCAAAATGACCTCTGTTTCTCTTATCTGCTCTGCTTCCTGCTTACCCCAGTCCTTTTTGCTACCCCAGAATTGTTTAGCTAACTGCAGCTACCTGGAGAGCTACACATAACCTCAGTTTGGGGGGAGTTCATATGTCTATTCTCTTCTAAGTACATTCCTACAATCTAGGCAGATAGAAGTGACCAGATCTTCTGAGTTCTGATTTCTTCCAGGGTGCAGCATATTGTAGGGCTTAATATTTGATGACCCAGAAGGGTGGTAGATGAAGGCAAAAATGCTTGGCTATTTCCACTGCTCTTCCAAGGTGGCTCATGACTAAATGCCCTATACCTTGAGAACAGTTCTCAGAGTCTTGCTCTCAAGGTCTGAGGACCAGCAGCTGCTTGTACAATGACACAAGTAACATGGTACCTTATAGCCACAGATAAGTCTTAATTTTCCCCAAGCTCATAGTGCACTCTATGGGCGAAAGATATGACTCTTGGACAGAAGCCCCTCACTGTTTCCTGTCCAAACATTTAGTTGGTTCTTTAACTCCATGCATTTGCTGTAATTTTTGTTTTGCAACCAAGGGTTCACATCAGGCCACACTTGATATTTTTCTGGGCCAGACAAGCCACGCTCATCAGCTGTTTAATTAGTGAATAATGTGATGGGTTTTCTTTCTGAACTTCTTAAGCCACTAGTTCTACAGCTGGTCATCCCCTCCATTAGATATTATGTACAACAAAATTATTTACTGCTAGGGTGGAGAGACACTGAAACAGATTACCCAGAGAAGTTTTGGATGCCTGAAGACTGGAGTCTTGTTCTGGCTAGATGAGGCTTTGAGCAACCTGGGCTAGTGGAAGGTGTTCCTGCCTATGGCAGAGGGGCTGGAACTACATGATCTCTAAGGTCCCTTCCAACCCAAACCATGCTATGATTCTATGTCTCACCTCAATTGAGCTCAGTCCCTCAGGCTGTGCCTACCCTTACTTAAAGACTAGACCTGCTATCTGTGCTGAGCATGTACCAGGCATGGATTTCTGCTGAAGGAGGGACCACTGCTGAGGGTTACTACTTGCATGGGTTTAGTGTCCCAATGTAGTTCCTGTGTGCTCTACATGCACTATGTGTTAAGTAATGCAGGTGTGCACTATGTGCTAAGTAATAAGCTCAGTAGCCCAGTCCAGGAAGTATGTATCTTGGGTTTTCCAGCACCATTGTGAGTCTGATGTGGACAGAGAAAGTGTATCTCAGGGGTCTGGGTTTGTGTAATACAACTCTTTGCTTCATAAGGTTTGTCACTTTGAGGGGTTTCAGAGCTGCCTCCAAACTTAAACATCTGTGTTATGTGAGTTGTCAGTCTGATATTAACATGCCACTAAGAGGGAGGATCAGACACTTGTAAAAGCAACATGAAAGAAAATGGGAGAAGGCTTCTGACTTTCTCTCTCCTGTGGAAGAACAGGTGCCCTGACTAGTAGTGTGACTTGACTTAGAGCACATCAGCAGAGGACGAGGTGGAAGGCGGAGGGTCTTGTAACAAAGAGGGAGACTGGAGCTTGTTCTCAGGTCTCTGACCACTCACTGCTCCTAGGCATATAAAGGAAACTTGGATGTGGCTGTACCCCCACTAGCCCCTGGTGTCTGTGCTAGCTGTCTCCCTCTTGGCTCATTTCCTTGAAGTTGTGGTTTTCGTAGCTGTGGGCACAAGGTATTTCTGAAGGAGAAGGTGGTAGCCTTGGGGGTGGATCAAGAGTGGGAGAGGGGAGGAGTCACTGATCAATGCTAATAAATAAAAGGTCCTTCTTCTTCAGTCCAGGGCATGAGAAGAGCTGCATCCTCAGGCAAGGACTGCAGACTGGCAGGAAAGCAACAACTTAGTGAGTATGCAGGGACTGCCTTGCTTTTCCTGGACAGCTGGTTGTTATTATTGCCTTGTTGGTGCTTTACAGCTGCGAAATGTTAGGAGTGGTTGCTAAGTCGTGTGTAACACTGTGATTCTCCACTCCAGCAGCAGACAGATTAGGGCTGCTTTTCTGATATTCTCTTTATTTCTGGGACTGCAGAGATTTCCCTGGCATTTCGAGGTGATTCATTTTAGTGCCTTTCTTTATACGTATCTAGTCAGTGGATGCTGCTAGAAAGCACGGAGATTTGGCCCACTGTGCTGTGTGGTATGTTACCTCTGTGGCAGCCCACTGTTTTTGGGGAGGGCATATGTGTGCTGGGATGGTATGGAGTGCAGGGGGAGTAGAAAGGAGATGTACTTTTGCAAGAGAAAACATTCCCTGGTAGAGGTCTGTGTAGCTGGCATGTTCATTCATCCCTTGAAAAAAGTATTGCCCTTGCGGTGAAAAATGAAACATTTGGGTTAAAGTGGTGTTTGTGGCTCTTCTTCTGTGGTTGATGGCAGGGTATGCTCCAGGAATTCTGAGATCAGAGTCCTCTGAAATGGGAGCAGAGTCTTCCAGGTTGCAGAGAGCTCTGCTCTGAGTAAAGACAAACAAAGGGTTTGGCTGGAAAGCATGTTGGAGTTTCCTACTGTGCAGCCTCAGCTTCATTCCAAAATACTTCCAGCATCTTCCTCTCTGTGCCCCACTGTTTTCCCACTAGGGTCCCTCCTCTAGCCTCTCCTTCAAATCTCACTTTCTCAGCAGCTCCTGTACAAGACATTCAGGAAACCTATAAAATTCACATTCAAAACTATGAGCTCTAAGGAATGAAAACAATCTCAGCAGAGAATTTCCTTAAAGACACTGGAATGACAGGGCATGGAAGGGCAGAAGAGTCTCAGTTCCTGTCTGACCTATTGTCTATAGCAGACTTACGGCTTTTTCCCTAGTTTTTCTCCTCATTTCAGGCTATGTACCAAACAGGCAGGGCATGGATGGTATGGGGGGCATTGACTGTGCAGGACTGAGCTGCCCTCCACATGGGATAGGATAATGAGGAAGAAGAGCAATTTTTTCTACTTGGTCTGAAGACCCTGCTCAGTTTCTCTCCCAGGGACCACAGGCTTCAGGAAAGGGCCATGAGTTTGAAAATTAAAGGGTGAGTTGTAAAGGCCAAAGTAATCTCTTTCCACTGAAGTTTCACTCCTCACTGGTGAAGTGTCAGGCTCTGGTTAGCAGACCCTGTAGTTCTTGGCTGTGTTACCTGCAGTGTGGCTTCATGGGCTGGCCTTTGAAGGCAACAGCAGTGACAATATCACAGTGTTTTGGGGAGAATGACCCGCGTCCCAGAGTGCATTCACCCTGTACCCTGTCAGTGAGATGTCCTGATGCCTGCATGTATATGTGGACAACACAGGCAGTCATCATGGCTTGGATCACATATAAGAATGGTTCCTCTGCCCTAGGTCCATGCCCAGGCAGTGTGCGGGATCCTAGCCCCACAGCTGCCATTAGGGGAGGACTGGTAGGCACTGGGCACCCACCTTTCCTCTAGCAAACTACTACTCTTTGCTTTTCACCCACCAGGGATGGCCACCTCTCTAACTCTTTCTTTCTTTCACTCCTTTCTACTTTTCCACAGAGCTGGAGAGCAGGACACCTGATATTTTGTCCATCTCTACTGGCCACGACATTGGTCCCAGGCAAACTCTTTTAGGTGCTTAAAGGCAAGGTAATGCTCCCAGGGGCTGGTGGCCTTAGAGATTCATCCCAGTTGAAAAGCTTTAAATTGACATCTGATTTCAGTGGCCAGTGGTGCAAGGACTGCATGTGGTAGACTAGAAAGAAATCAATCTGAGAGATATGGTTTACTTCTGCCTCCACCAAGATTTTCTTCCTTGAGCAGGAAAAGGATTGTAGGGTCAGTACCACAGTGAGAGCTTTCAGAGAGAGAGTTATGGGCGCTGCTGTCATCTCAATGCAAAAATCATGATCGCTCCAGCAGAAAGGATTTTTTTCAGATTGCTGCTTTTTACTCCTGGGGCAATAAAGTCAGAGACAGGAAGGGGCAGTAGGATTGTATTCCTCCTCTGATGACTGGCAGGCTGTCATTGCAGCAAGGGACAGCTGGAGAGAGGGGGACTGAGCAAGGCAGGAGCCTTTGAAGCCTTACTCTCCATGCCTTCATCAGCAAAGCTTACAGAACAGTTTGGACTGGTTGTATCCAGGCAGAATATGATGAGGGCAAAGAGGGTAGATCAGAGGAAAAATTAGAAAAGCAAACATTTGCATTTGGAATAAACACACACCTCTGCCTTTGGTCCCTTGGCAGCCTCTGAAATTCCTTCCACTTGTGCAGACCAGCTTTTCTGAGTGTGGAGTGCTAGTGACATGTTTGACTCTGGGTTATGGCCCCCAGCCCTGAATTGGGAGAGGAAGGAGGCATGCCCCCTCCTTCCCAAAACCCATTTCAATCTGCTAATAGAGGATGTTTTGTAATGGCTCCATAAAATTGTACCAGGTAGCCTTTGCCTTGCCCAAGTTCTTTCATGGGCCCCCTCCTGTTTTCATAATAAACATTCCACTGCTAATTTTGCAGTCAGCACAGGATCTCCAGCTGCCTGCAGTGGGAAGAGAGCAAAACACAGCAGGAAAGACAGAGTGAGAGATTCCTCCCTGCACTGGCACAATGCGCACTCTCGTCATCCTTATGCTCCTGGCTGTCTTGGTGATGGCTGCCACTTGCTATGGTAGGTGACTTTTATTACTGGGTAGAATGATAGCTTCAAACCTGTAGAGATTTTAGGGTCTGTTCAGATGTTTTTTATTTAACTTTGTGTTTTCTTTCCCCTTAACTTGATCTCTTGCCTGCTTTTCTGCCCTTGTGTCAGGTCTTCCTAGTCTTAATCCATAGCTGTCAGCTCCAGTCACTGGGATTTGTGGTCCAGGATGCTTCAGCCTCTTCCTCTCTGTTCCAGCTCACCTCAGAGACCTCAGCTCACCTCTTTCTGCCTCTTTGTTGTTTGGACTACAATAAGAGGACTTATTCTTAGTAGGAAGATTTCCCTTTTTCCTTTTATGATGTTACCCACTTTTTCCTGTGAGACACGCAGTTCCATACTGGTGGAATTAAGATGCTGCCTCATGCAAGAGTCGAGTGCATTTCACTGTGCTAATCCATCCCCTAAGAACATATGCCAGTTTTCAAGGTAAGCAAGTGCTACATCCAATCAGGAATAGAAGCTGAGCACCTATTCTTGAGAATCAGACTGGATGACCAAGCATGAGTCTGGAAATCCTGACTAAAACACCACGTGGCTCCATATTAAACTCCTGAACATTCTAAACTCATATAAATTCCAGGTCATACCTCTGATCCCTTTCTCTTTTCTTTTTTAAGCAGGTGCCTTAAAACCTGATATTTTTTTTGTATATGTGTTCCATTGATCTGTGGTGTGTGAAAGACTGAATCCCATCAATATAGTGTCTTACTGCGTGTTTTATTCTTTCTTTCCCCAGAGTCCCGAGAGAGCATGGAGTCCCATGAGTATCTCAGTAAGAGACTGCTTTACTGTTTTCTTGAATTTGAAGTGTGATGCAGATGTTCAAGTACTTTACCGTGGGAATTAAATAGGTAGAGCCACTCTGCCCTGGAAAGTTGAATTTATTGGGCAATGGAGCTTCAGGATGAAAAGAGAGAGTTAAAAAAAGACGTCATGTGTTTTGGCACAAGTGCACATCACCATTTTACATAGATTATACAATGTAAATTGGAAAAGAAAATTGGCAATCAGAACTTGTGTCTCTTTTATATGTACCAAACCCAGGTTAACTGACACTAGAAAAGGATATTTCTCAAAAAGTTCTGGGATGAGCATGGGAAGAGGTGCTGCAGAAGCCAGTTACAAAATTTATTCTCCCTCAAGAACAAGGAGAGCCTTACTCTAAGCACCTTGGAAGTAGGTGGGATGTATGGGTAGAGGGGATCCTTTTCCTGGAAGAAAGAAAGAGAGTGTCACAGGAAAAGCAATAAGGGGTTGATTCTTGGTCTGGAACAAGCAGTATCCTGGAGAGGTTAGAAAACAGATGGATTTAAACAAAAAAGAAACTTGGACATCTGGAAAAAAGGCTTCACAAAGCAGAGAGAATTGCAAAAGAACATATGGGAGTCAATATCAGATGTCCACAGACTCCTGAATTATGCAACAGGCCTACGATGTTCTCAAAAAGGTCAGAAGGAACCTTCAGGCACCTCAGTCCAAAACTGCCACATAGATTGCTCAGTAATTATCTAACCTCGGAGGCAGAGAGATTTACCAGGCCTTTCCTAGTTTTACCCATAATTTCACAAATCTTGTAAATCTGAGCATGCTCAGACCTCCCACAGTCTCTGCAACTTCGTGCCTACCTCCTCTTCACCAGGTGCCACTCACTCAGGGGGGCTGTGGCAGCAAAATCACAGTAGCATTCCCCTGGGTGACTTGAGTAGCAGCACAGCAAGAGCAGCATGTGCACTTCCGTACAAGCTGCACCAACCTCAGGAAGAGCCTGTGCATGAGTCAGTGGGGGCTGGAGGGGTGGGGACAGGAGGAAATATTAAAAGGTCATGGATTTCACAAATAACAGAATATTCTGAGTTGGAAGGGACTCACAAGGATCATCCAGTCATCAAACCCATGCCTTTAGTGTTTTTCTCAGCACACTCCATCCAACTGAGCTAATCACTCTGCATGGGAGGGTAGACAAGGAGTTATAAAGGTGAAAGCTAGCTTTTGTTGCAATCTGGCATTGAAAAAGTGTCTATCTATTCTGAATAACCCCTTGCCTTCTCAGATCCCTTCATCAGTAGGCGAAGGGCCAGTGACTTCATACAAGCTGACACGAGACTAGGAGCTATCTCTCAGGAGAGGTATGTTATGGCCTAAGGACACTGAGGATGGGAGTGGGGAGAGTTTCCTCCTTGCCAAGCACAGGCTAGTACCAGGGGTGGCAGCCACAGTGACTTCTGAGAAGCCTCAGCCCCTCTCTCCATGTGAGGCATCCCTGAAGTCCCCAGTCCTGGGAGAAGCAAGAATTCAGATAACAGAGTGGGTCCTTTGATCTGGGGACATGTTGTGTTCTGGGAGAACTCTGATTTTTTCTGAAGGAAACACCAACAGAAGGATAGTGTGAGATAGTCAGAAAGAAAGCTCAGCTTGAGGTTTTATTCTAGTCATCAGATCTCATCCAGAACTTGCATGACCTTTCTTAAATCACAGACTCATTTGAGTGCCTCCTTACCTCATCTATAAAACACAGATACTATAAGCAGTTCCATGCCTCGTGCAAGGCTTGTGAAAATAAAGACTGGAGCACAAAAATCATCTCTTAGTGAGGCATCAAGGCAAACCTTCTCCCTAGTATCAGGTGATCCCTTTTCAGGATACTTCAGGTTTTTCTTCCATATGTGGTTTTGGGGGAGAGCAGAAGAGCTAGAGAAAGGGGGAGGCTGCAAAAGGAGGATCCTCTCACCTTGAAATGAAAGGTTACCTGAGGAGGCAAAACATTCCTGCTGTGGTCACATCACTTCTTGGGTGGGGTAAACACAGAAGCTGGTGTGCCAAGATCTTTGTAGTTGAATAATGGACTCTGGTGACTGACCCTTAATTCTGGTGAGGGTGTTGTGGGACAGGTAAGAGCTGTGGACAGATATGTAAGATGACAGCACTTACCCCTCATGTCTCTTATTTTTACAGGATCAGAGAGCGTACTAAGGCAGCCTATGAACGTCAGAGGGAGATCTGTGAGGACTACTATCCTTGTGAACTGTATGCCTTTCGCCATGGCTATCCTGCTGCTTACAAGCACTATTTTGGAAGGAGGAGGAATAAATAAAGGATGACCTGTCCCTACCCTGGGGCCTGGATCCCAGGGTATCCTCCAAAAAAATGCAATGGCTCTGAAATATATTTAGTTGCTTGTGCCCCTGTATGTTATCCTGCCTGCTGCTTCTCTCCCATGTAGCCATGGATTACACTACACTTTGTTAATTAGTGCTGAGCTGATGTATTGGAGATCAGAGAGAGTTCAGGATGTGGGTGTTTACTACACAATAAAATGCTGGTTTGATACTATCTTCTCCTGTGTCACAGTACATTTTACAAGGGGGTGTGCAATTTTCCATGAACAAGATGAGTTTATCATTGATTCTGATAACAGAACATTATGTAAAAAACCCACAAAACTGCTTTGCAATCATATGAGTTTGAAAGGTTCTACAATGTTTTTGTTCCAGAGTCTACAAGTAGCTTCTTTCAGAGATCACTGGCCAATTTCAACTCCCAATCTTCAGACGTCTTATAATGGTGTGGTGTTCAGAAGGCACTTTTTGAAAATTCAATCTATAGTATCTTTTATCAGTTGGGGAAGAAAAATTCGGAAGGTACCTATTTAATCTTAAAAACAAAGTTAGTGTGAGAGAAAAATTCTGTCAATTCCTCTTGTTTATCCAACTACCATCAGGTCATGCTGTAGGGTGCTCCAGCAGATAGGAGTGGGTGGTCCAGACTTAACCCATATTTGCTTTTTCAATCACCTGTTAAGACTCCTACTCCCCTACTTTCCCTTTGGCTGATTCTGGTAGCACTGGAATGCTGCAGAAACCAGAGGTGGAGAGGGGTCCTGGTGGTAAACAAAAAAATAAATCCAGTTTTGAGGGTCAGATGATCCTATTTTGTTCGCATAGAACAATTCCATTTCACAGTTCACAAATCATTTGAAACCAACTTGTGGCCTGACCTTGTGTGCAGGTTACTGAGCACCTCCCAGACCATCAAGGAGTGAGCATGACTGCAGTTGGGTTGCCACCATCACTAGGGCACCTTGCAGAGCCTATCTCCTGGCCAAGCAGCACCACTGCTGACATGCCCAAGAATTCAATGCTGCTCTGGGCTTGTCAGGAGCTAGACTGTGAGGGATCTAGGTTGGTGTTACCGCTCTGGGATGTGCTCTCGGTCTCTGTATGGGTGTTAGATGGTGAGTTGGACTGGATGATCCTTGTGGGTCCCTTCCAACTCATAATATTCTGTGATTCTGTGTGATTCAGAGCAGCTGGGACACTTCTTGGTGTGTGGTGTGCAGGAGACATAACATCTATCTCAGCTCTGTGCAGGTGGTTTCAACATTCACATCTGCAGACTTATATAGGCACCCACAAATACAGGATTGGGAAAGATTCATGGCACGCAATCAAAGGCTATGAGGTATAAAGAATCAAATTGTTGACTAATCTGTGAAATTAAGTCTAGAGCCAAATCCACCTGGCACATACGGAACATGCATCCTTTCCCAAAGTGTGCTTCAAGGCTTTGCCAGCTTTGAAATTGAAGTTTTAGAAAGAAATGTGATTTATTTACTGAGAATACTTCTGATAGGAATCTTCGGGTGTCAGTTGCTGAAGTTTTGTCTGGAGGAAAATGTGAGAGATAGATGAGTTAAAGGTAAAAAACATATATGGATTAGGTATATTCTTGTTCTGCATGTGCCCAAGGAAGTGAATCCTATGATCACCAATGGGAGCAAACTTGCATACCCTAAAATCTTGATCAGTGTCTGGTTTTGACTGGACAGTGTAACACTACCAAAACAGAAGCCACAGGGCTAGTGCTGACTGTGTCTGTATCCACAAATACAGTAATTCCTCAAATATTGGGGGAGCTTGGTTCCAGAAAGGTGTTGTGACAAGTAAAATCCACAAAGTAGCAGTAAATAGGGTAAATATGGTAAATATAGTAAAGCCATGGGAAAAAAAATCTGTGATGTATTGAAGCTGCAAATGGTGAATTGTGAAGCAGTGAGGGATTACTGTATCTTGAGATTCCAACCTCTAGTTGACTATCATACGTAATGCATAATACCAGAGATTTCTGTGGGATTTTATTAGTATAAGCAACAAAACCAGATTTAAAAAACTGGTTAGAAAGCTTGGGAAAAGTTGGGAGAATAAATAAAGCTGTTTGGATTACTAGAATTGTATGTTTATTTACTTACAGTACGTATTTCAAGTATTCATCTGGAAGCACAACTTTCCTAGAATGCCCATTACTATTTTTCGATATTTATTATTTTAAAACTGTTGTTCTTTTGTTGGAATAATATATACAACAGCTTTTGCTGGAGTTTGTTAATATATGCCTATTCATCTTTCCTAAACTGTAGAAAAGTTAACTTATGTTTTTGAATTCTGAAAATTCTCTAAGATAAAAGATAGTGTTTCTAATAATTGGCAAAATCCCTGGTGGCTATGACTGCCCTTGGGAGTTTTTAAAATGTAATTCTGTAACTCCTGAAAACATCTCATGACACCGAGGAGGACTGTATATGAGGTGGAGGAAGATTATGATTTCTGTGTTGTTTGTAGGACATGGCTTTTGGAACTTGGATTTGGTGAGTGTGGGATTATTGGTAGGCTGTAGAATAGCTCATGTCGGGCTCTTGACGTACCAGGTAACATTAGCCACTTAAACCCTGAAGAATAAAACACAGAGTCTAAATGTTAATTTGATTTTCAGAAAAGAAAAGCGAAAATAAAGCCTCAAAACTAGGAAGATTTCCAGGAGGAAAAAAGAAAGATCCTGCCTAAAACTAACTTTTTAAGTTCTCAACAGTCTCTCCAAAGTGGTTTGGTGAAACTGAGAAATTGTCTGAAAATCTACTGTTTGCCCTGTGCAAACTATTTTACAGATTTATTTACCTTCAGGGACATAATTCGTGGTAGGGTCGGGGGAAAGGGTCATCACTGAGTGTGCGGGTATCTCCCTTGCCTTTCCATCATGACTGAATAACTCAAGTTCATAAGAAAAATCATTCCTTTAATCCAGTTGTTTTTCTTCAACAGTCCCATTCAAAACCTCTGATAAAATCTTCTGGAAATGACCCGAGTCCTGGGATGGATGTCAAAATGACTGCCAGGACCCAGTATCCCCTGGCCCAAAGGATCGGGTTTGTTTTGGAGTGCAGACACAGGAACAAAGCCAGATCCCTGGTCTCTCCAAGCAACCACAGGATATAAACTTCTGCCTAAAAGCAAGCCCTGGAGAACTTCAGTAACCTCCAGGAAAGCTCCGAGGTTAGGAAGAGCAGCGCAGCCAAAGAAGACATGAGGAGCTTGCTGGCACTTCTGATCGTGACTCTGGTCCTGGCAGCACTCTGCTGCTGTGAGACAGGTAAGGGTACATCTTCCCAGGAAGGCTCTTCAGACCACTCTTGAATCCTGCAACTTGCCACCAGCCTCCCGTTAGTCTGGGAGAGACGTGCAGCTTTGGAGGGGAGGAGGTGTAACACCAGTCATTGCACAACTTCAGAGCTCTGCTGGAGAGACGTGTCTGCTGGAGAGTCACGGATGCGAGAGGGCTGGGGAACAGGGAGACTCATCTTTTGCTGGGTGTTTTCTTACACTGTTGAGTATATATCTGACTTTTTTGTCAGTTATTATTATATTCTCAAATGTTTAATGGCCATGCAGTTTTATGTTTGGGTTTTTTTTAAATCAAAGGAATGTATACATCGATCAAAAATAGAACTTCACATAACCCTTTTCACATGAAGTTTTTGTTTTGTTTGTGTTACAGGGTTTTATTTTGGTTTATTGTTTTGGTTTTTGTTTTGGGTTTTTTGTTTGTTTGTTATTTTATTTTATTTTCTGGTTGACCGATATTTTCTGTTTTGGCTTGGGTTTGTGGTTTTGGGGGGGGTTGGTCTCTACAGTCCTCTTTCTGCTCATAAATACAATTACGCCAAATACCTGGTGACTTGGGTGGAACTGACACTCTTTGAAAAAGTATGGTGAAATAGTGGAAGAAAAAAGTGAAATATGAGAGCCAAGTACATGAAAGCCAAGGTTTAGAGCTCTGAGACGATGCTTTTCTTGGGTGTTTGCATGGAGCATTAGGACTGAGCACAGAAATATTGTATGCAAATTGCACTTGAGAGGGCTGGTATGCCAGGTACTTCAACCCTGAGCCAGAAAGCTGTGAGGACAGAGCTGGTGCTAATTTTTGGACCTATTTCTCTTCCCTATCAATGGCTTGAGATTCCTCCTCAGAGGCAGTATCTCTTTGCAAAGATAGATGAGATGCTAAGCTATATTCAGGTTTCAAATTTAGGGTTTTGCTCAAATGGTTTTGCTCAACTACAGAGACAACCTGTAGTTGTCTCTACTCTGAGCAAGGGTGGGAAGGGAGAAGGAGGAAAGTGTTCCTCCAGCTTCCACAGTGATTATGTGTTTGTTGTGTCATTTAACCTGTCTCAAAGGAAGTTGAAATTAAACAAGTCCAGATATAATGGATGAATTTTGCTGTGGTGGCAATATCTGTCTCTAAATGATGGATGTTAGTAAAACCCTCTGGAGAGAAACAGACCTTCTAGGTAAGTGGGAAGAGCTGGACCTCACCAGTTAGTGGTGGGATTCAGTTACAGAATGCAGCAGAGGAGGAGTGTCTAAAGCACAATCAGACTCCTTTCTGTCTGTCTATCTTCCAGATCCCAAAGAACCCTCAGGATCCCTCAGCGCTGACAGTGAGTAAATAATTGTGACTGATGCTCCATTCTACTGCATCTTTCTCCCCTTTGAGAGATTTAAGGGCTGAAGAAGAACCATGCTGAGTCCTTCTAACTGTTTTCTTCTTTCTTCCCATGTGCTGCTGTCCCTGAGGTGCAGCAGAGGGGCCGACTTTCACATGTGTGCATGTGACATGAGGGAGGTCAGTGTCCCTGCACCTACAGGCTAGCATTGCTCCAGATGTGCTAGTGCCATAGCCAGCATCTCCACAATCCTTAAGCATTCCCCTGGCAACATATGAGTTCTGCAGGTTGTCAGAAGCTGGATGCATCTCCCCTCTGTGCAATAGTGTTGTGATGGTGGAGTAACATGGCCATTCACCCAGCTCTGAACTGGCTTCGGACACTTTACCAGTGACTGCTGCATCTCCAGACTGTTAAGAGAGCAGAACCTTCCCATGGCAATGGGCTGTGACATCCCTGCCACATCCCATGACATGAAAACTTTGAAAGCAAGGGACTTCCTTGGCCACTCCTGAGGGCTGCAGTCCATCTTATTGAGTCACCTGGGACATGAGGATTTGTACGCCTTGGGATGTTCACAGCTTTTGCAGAAAGATGATCCTGGCAGAACTCTGTATGGAAAATCCCTTTCGTTCTCCCCTGACTCTCTCACACTTTAAAGGACAACATTGCTGCTGAGGAGCATGAAACCTGGTATTTTTCCAGTGAGCCAATACAAACACAGATTGCAAAAGAGAAAAAGAAATTTAAAGAGTGTTCAGGGAAAGGTGGTGGTTTCTGACAACTCAATAACTGGCAGTTTCTGTGTAGTCAGTATTTTGATCCAGACTAAACCTCAGCTTGCTAGAGAGGAGATACCACTCACCTCCAAAGAGAAACACAGCCAAACACTCCATGATGATGAGGGAAGGAACAAACTCCACTGTCTCCCCATAGTTAGAGGTCTTAGAATCTTCTCCCCAGTGACAGTGAGGGTTTGCCAGTTTCCTTGCTGAAGTGGCTATTGGTGTGCAGCTCCCTGTGTTACTGCTGTGCTGGCACCTGTGCACATCTCTGCTGGTGTGGGATGATTCCACTGAGTGAGGTTGTGCTTTGCTGAGCATTGGATGGGGAATGAAGTAGCTCAGCCTAGTGTTTGTGGGGTACTCCACAGCACCATGGTGTTGGCACAACCACAATTCAAGAGAGCAAACAAGCAACTGTGGAGACACGGTGTCTTAATGAAGAACAGGGGCAAATGATGTAATGGATGAAAGACCTCTCATGTTCTCCAGATCCTTAATACATACTGGGATCTTTGCACCTCCTGGGTGTGTTTCTCTTTAAGTGGTGTTTACTGCCTTTATTTTATACCCTTCACCTTTCATGGAATTTTGCACATGTGAGCATTGGTATTTCTATGTGCTATCTTTTGCTCATGGCTCATTGGAGGCATTTAAGGCCTGGTGGTTGGTATCCCACATCACTTTCAGTCTGAGCCAAAATACAGAAAGAAAGCCAAGACTCTGAAGTTAAGTAGGCCAGAGAGAAAGGGTGCCATTCTCTTGATTTTCTCTTTATTCATATTTTATGCCTTCTGCACATTTGCTTTGGATTGAAATCATGCTGTATTTTAAATGAATGGAGTCTATGACAGAAAAAACCTTTGCTCCATGGAGATGTGAAGGCTGCAGTGAGGAGGAAGTCCAGTTGTTGGGTTTTGAGTGTACAGTGGGGTGGGGAGAGATGAACAGGACATTAGCATGATTTGTAGCCGCCATCTGCTTGTGAAGAGGATAGACTTTCCATTTTCAGAGGTTAGACTGGTCTCTGTGTTTCATAAACCATGGCTCTGCATCTCTAATCTGATGTGTTCTCTCTTGGTAGGCATCAAGCTTAAAAAGGAAGTTGCCAATGCCTTTGTGAAGAGGCAGAAGAGATCCAGCATCTATGAATGGTAACAACTCAGAAGTCATTTTGAGCACTGGACTCTAGACTTGTTCTGAAGAAGGGGTGGGAAGGCAATAGGACACATCAAGGCATTATTTTATAGTACATCTGTATTATTACCCTCATGCATTGAGGCAAAAAGGCTGTAGGAGACACTTGGTGATAGATAAGTGGTTCTTTTTTCATTAATACCCTTTTGAGAGCTCAGAACTGGACTGTAATATTCCTCCCAGGGAGAAAGACAGTTCTAACTGCCTGGGCTAGCCATGGGCATGGTAGAATATGAGTTAGAAGATGCTCTGACCTACAGAGTCATCAGAACCAATTTCCAGGATAATAAGAATCACAGAACCTTCGTCATTGCCTCTGGCTCCCTATAAAGGAAGCACAACTCTGTTGCAGGAATGAGGCTAGACCAGAGTGCCTATTCTTTCTGAAGCTGTAGATCATATGTGCACAAACCCCAGCCACAAAGATTCACAGAAATTCTAAGTATTTCAGAAATTTGGAGTAAAACAAAAATCTTCTTCCTGTATTTCCTGGAAGAGGTTGCTAAGCTATTCTCCCATGTAGGCCTGTGCATAAAGAATTTTTATTCAATCCTTCTTTGGACTGGAAGGGTGATGCTGGTTTTAGGTAACAGAAGATTGGGAGGCCTCATCTATAGAGATGACGATCAGAGAGGAACTGGTTGATGTTGAAGCCTGCAGTGATTAAAACAGAGATGAAATTCAGTAGCAGTAACTGTACTGTCTGTACAGACTACTCCCTTATAAGTGGGGCATTGTAAAAGTAGCTTCTGCTATAAATACTAATTAAGAAAACCAGAGGTAGACAGACATCCTGGTGTATTATTTGATCATGAGGTAAGATTAGTCAATAAATATGGATTCAACAACATATAACAGGGTATTTCCAATGCAGAAATAAAATAAAAATTAGTGAGATACTGGTGAGACTTCTGTAGTGGTGTGTACAGTTGTCAAGAAAGATTAACCAAACATAGAAGAAGATCCCAGAAGGGCATCCAGAGTACATAAGTGAGACTAAAAGATTTAGGTTTGCTTTGCCTGACCAGCCAACCAACCAAAAAAACTGCATGAGAATAGTGCTGCTGTCTACAGAAGTGAAAGAAGAAGTGAGGATGATGAGAGAAAAGTGCTTAAGCTAAAGGAAAATAATGGCTAGTGGGAAAGGGAATAGAAACTGAGCAAAAATAAAGGTAAGCATGGAATAACAAAATAAATATGTAATAAAATAAATAATAATGTCAACAAAAATATTCCTGGATAGTTGGGAAATGGGATTGAAAGCAAAAAACTCCCAAACCCTAACTGCTTCTGTGGCTTCCTTTCCTGATAAAGCTTCAAGAGCAATTGCTTTAAGTTGGGTTCAATTCTGTTTTTTCCCAGCATTGATCAAGTAACCTATCTACATGTAAGTAGATATTTAACTCAGCATGAGCAGTCCCCTGTTAGGGCACCCTGGAGAATCACTCCTGTCATGTCAGTCTCAGGTGTGTGAACCATCTCCAACTACATCGACTGAATCTGCATAATGATATCTCTGTCTTTACCTACTCTAGGTACGCTGAGTATTATAAAAGTCCAGTGGAGCAGATGCATGAGCAGTGTGAAAATTATCCTCCCTGTGACTCTCTCTCTGACCAAATAGGATTTTACTCGGCCTACAACCTTTTCTTTAGAAGATACTAAGGATGGGAAGGTCTCTTCATTTGTTTGGCTTGGAACACTCTGAACCTCATAGAAGAAAGAAGGTTGTGGGCGGGAAGGAGAGATGGAAAACGCCTAGACTGATATCTTCTTCCGTTGTCTCCCTAGCCAGCTGGAATGCCAAGGCAGTAATTATCCCACTTGTTAAGCTTGCATTAGCTTTCATCCTTTCATCAAAAAAAAAATCTCTGCAGACATCTCTTGTGGTATTTTGAGCTTCACCAGAAAACTCTGTCTTACCTCCTTCCAACTGAATCCCCAGGACACAATATGTGAAAAAAAATGGTGATTGGTTTGAAAAAATCATTGCATTCTACATTTCTAAGGAAACAAAACTAGAACTTTTGTCCTCTTCTTCAAAATGCAGGACAACTATAGAAGAATGGCAAGAAGGAATAGCAGATGTTAGAATTACTGTTAGAATTACTGGGAAGGTTCAGTATTTTCACATGCTTTTAATCACACTAAATATGCATTCCTGTAGGATCACTTTGTAAAGACAGAAGTGTGCAAATATTATTGCATAGACAGAAATCAGGTTCTAGTATAGTCTTGTGGTTATTCTTCACAAAATTTGCCTGTATAACAACAACAAATAAACCCCAAAGATGTGTTTGAGGAGTCCTTTTAGATGAGCTCTTCCATTTGCATGCTGCATGCAGTGACTGTTCGTAAAAAGTAACTTGGAAATCTCTTGGGTTTTTTTATAACCAATTTCTGGTGAAAATGGACATACCTAAGCAGAACAACAATAACAAAAATCTGTTCTTCTCCAATGTTATTGCATTTATGCTTGAGACTAAAAGTGTCTAAGCAGCTAAAAAATAATGATTAAAAAGTTATGAAATAAATAAAAAGAAAATCTGTTCAAGGATGGATTGAAGTTGAGTCAGCATTTTGTTTAGTCAAGACATCTTGTATCTAAATACGTATATATAAAATGTGTGTATTTATATATACATTTTCTTCTTTCTGCAATATTTCATTCTGTCCTCTGGTATTAATACTATACCTTAGCACTTTCTGGACAGCATTCTTTAATGTGCGCTGTCAGCTTTCCTTCCCTGAGGAGCAGGTCGCAGATCACACCTCCAAGGGCAGGGACTGCTGGTTCTTAGGAGACTAACAGAGATCAAGTCTCTCTGGTTATGTGTAAGCTGGCACAAGCATACTCAGCTGCACGTTTCAATAATCACTCTTATGTAAAGCAGGTTGATGTGTACAACCTTTACCTGTGGTTAAAGAGATGCCTGAAAGGTACATCTTGCTTTTGTGACCCCGGAGGTGAAGACACTCAGTGCATGAGGCTTCGTCCTCACTTCCTGTGCCCCAATGCGTACTAGAAGTGTCTACACTGAAGTTCTGGTCATAATTCCAGCACTCTGTGACGCTGAGGGAAAGGAGGGTCAGGCTTTTCCTGATTCACCACCTACCCAATGCAGTGTTTCTCTGAAAGAGAAGTAAGGACACAGGATAAGTCCACAAAGATGGCTGCCAGCGTAAGTGTGAGCATCTCATTTGCCAAGTTGCTCTGACTTGCACCAGATATGCTGATCTTGCCAAGGAGAAGACACAATAAATACCTCTGCATGTCTTGGTCAAACACCTGTAATCTGTGACTGGTTGCTCTATCAGCATAAATTTATGGGGCTTCACTCCTCACAGCAAAATTCTCCTCTGAACACCATTTAGTAAAAATGAACACAGTGCTTATTGGAAGAAGTAAAATTTTTGCTTGGAAAAAACTAGAAAGATCTGTGAAATCCTAATATCTGGTGTACCAGTAAAACAGAGATTTAGTTGTTGTTGTATGATTTTGTTAGCACAAAAACTTTCCTGTACATAGTTGTATCTTTCTGTTTTATTTTTTTTTCTCCCTTTTAGTAAATATTTTTTTTCAGGCAAGTTGTACCCGGAGGCCTACATTATGTCATCTGCTCTGTGTCAACAGATCTCTGCATGGGCTGAAGTCATTATGATCTTTGTGGATCTGAGTGCACAGATCACGTTACAAATTTACTGCCGAAATGAAGGAATTCGATTTTCGCTTGATGAACGCAGCTGTTTCGTCAGAGATCCTCTGCTGCCATCTTATGGCCTTTGTATTTATTGTACTACGTATTTAACACTGAGTTGCTTTTGAAGCGTTTGAAAATGCCAATTCAGCGGCCTTTCTTCCTGATTCCCGTCATACTGAAAGTACTCTAAGAGGTCAGAAGGGAGAACCCGGGACATAATCTGCAATTGGATTATATGCAGCTGAATTGACATCTAAATGACCTGGTTGAGTAAGGAGATTTTGAATGAACTAAGAGTTAAAAAAAGGATGTATCACCTTTGGAAGGAGGGGAAGGTAACTAGGACTTTGTTTAGGGATGTTGTCAAGTCATGCAGAAAAAAAATTAGAGATGCAAAAGCTCAGTTTGAGCTTCAATTGGCTACTAATATACAGGATAATAAAAAAGGCTTTTACAGGTACATTAATGGCAAAAAAGGGACAAAGGCAATCTCCAATCTCTACTGGATAAGGAGGGCAACATCATCACTGGGGATGAGGAAAAGGCAGAGATACTTAATGATTTTTTTGCCTCTGTCTTTAGTAGTAAAGACGACTGCTTACATAATGAAAGATCTCTTCAAGGGTGTCTTGATATAGTCGATGCAGATGAAGAATGGTTTAACCCCTCTTTAATACAGGAGGAAGATGTAAGGGACATACTAGTACATCTAGACCCTCATAAGTCTATGG
>WEKX01025976.1:38129-69088 GCA_013390025.1 Pitta sordida
TTGTTCAGTCTGGAGAAGAGGAGGCTGAGGGGAGACCTTATCGCTCTCTAAAACTACCTGAAAGGGAGTTGTAGCCAGCTGGGTGTCGGTCTCTTCTCACTGGCTACAAGTAATAGAACGAGAGGACACAGTCTCAAACTGCGTCAGGGGAGATTTAGACTGGACATTAGAAGGAACTTTTTCACAGAGAGGGTGATGTCTCAGTGGAATGGGCTGCCCAAGGAGGTGGTGGAGTCACTGTCCCTAGAGGTCTTTAAGAAAAGGTTGGATAATGTACTTGGTGGCATGACCTAGATATTAGGGTAGTGTGTTACAGGTAGGATGGTGTGTTGGTAGCAGGATGACAACAGGTTAGGTAACAGGTTTGGCTAGGTTAGGTAATAGGTGATAGGTTGGACTTGATGATCTCTATGGTCTTGTCCAACCTTACTGATTCTGTGATTCTATGATTCTGTAAGTGGGGATGTTTATTGAAATTGCCAAGTTCCCACAGGAACCTGTCTCTCTGCCTTGAATGCAGTCCAATAGGAGAGTTTTATGTCAGCTCTCACCCTGTTTCAGGAATATTTAGCAAATGTTCTCTGTCCACAGAATCTAAGCATCTGCACAAACATTTTTTTTCCTCAGGGAATCACACTATGTCTGGAGGTCCTTATCCGGCCTAGCATTAGCAGGCCATGGAAAATGAGCTTCACTTCTCTGTAGCTAGAACTAGTGCCCTGACAGCTCTTGGATCTTTTTCCATACAAAACAGTTATCAGAAGCAATGGGGCTTTGAAGGTGAATAACTCACTGCCATTATTTGGAAGGGTGTCTGGAAAGCAGCTGTTAGAGAGGGGACTGGCTCAGTACAGAATCTGCATTTACACACTAATTTTGCATGTACCCAGTGTATACAGTCCAACAAGGTGCCACTTTGAGAAGGAGTAAGGGTAGGATTGGCAGTGAATGATTAGAAAGGAGGGGGTGATAGGGAGGAGAAGGAAATTAGGTTATCTCTGTTTCCAGATGGGATCCCAACCTATCCTGCATTTCTGTGTTGGCTTTATCAGTGCCAACTTCTATAAAAGGGCTTCTTAAGCTCTTGACCAGGGAATATTCCTCCTGACACATGCCTCCTCAGGGAGCAACTTCCTTAGACTTCTCCAAGCCAGAGGTTTCTTCCTTTCTGTAAGAACAAGAGCACCAGATACCTTGGAATTAAAAGAACTATCAAGGTGATGGACTCTCACACCCGCTGAAGTTGGTGCAAACAGGCTCTTCCTTATGGATTGTGGGCACATTTTTACCATTAAATGGTCTGCTTGGATTGATCCATGATTTCTGAATTGTTGTACTAATCTTTTGTTGAAGAACTGCCACCAAATCCTGAGCACAAATTACAAGTGGCAGAATTTTCCTCTTCAAGAAAAAAAGGAAATAAACAGATGTAGATGATCTCTCCTTGAGAAAAATGTTCTCTACAGTGTCTTGGGTGGACTCAAGGAAGCTGGTGCAGCTGGGAAGGCTCCTGTTGCTGATATCCTTGCAAATTCTGGTTAAAAAGGTAAACACTGTTCTTTATTTGAAATGGTGAAATTGCTTACCCCACTGAAATAAACTTTTAATTTTTCCCCCATTTAAAACAGGTTCTTTCAGGAGCTTTGAGTTCAATTTTAAATTTTCTTCTTTCAGTTCCTCTATTCCATTTCTTACCTGTCCTAATTAATTTTCAATACTTGGTTGGAAATTTCCTCTTCTTTGGAGCCAGATGGTTTTCTAGAGTATGTTTGTGAATAGACCTCATGGAATTATTCCTCTCCTTTTCCAGCCTGTCTCAGCTGAGGCTCTGACAAAATCAGCGTGTTTTTGGATGGGACAGTGACAATATTGCTCTATGTCTTGTGATGGCCTTTTAGCTTTCCCTCCATAAAATTATGATATCATGAATAAATAAACTTAATTCCTGTATAGTTTATGGGCCAGTGTAACTTCAGAGGCTAGGAAAGGTGTCAATTTTGTTACATATATGCCTAGGATGAATATCTGAGATTAAAGTGAATATCTAGCTACTTGTAGAATTCAACTGTCAACTGACTACAGTAGCTGACTAGTCTACTGGGTGACCAAAAAGCAAAAGGAACAATACCATAACTCACACCATTTCTTAGATCTTATTATATGAGAAACATAATAATATATTAATGAGAAATGCTAGAAACACATAATTAGAATGTTATATCCTATGCAGAATATATTAGAAGTTATTTTCTTGTTATAGCACCCCACTGTGTGAATCTTTATTCATGTGTTTGAAGTTTATTTACATAACAAGTCCAGTTGGTCTCACTGAGACAAACTGGGTGACCAAAAGTTTTGTTGTACTGCTACTATATTTTCCATTACTGAACATTATTCCCTGGAGGCAAAACATGTCCAAGAGGTTTGGAAGGACAGGAAGAAGAAATTCACCTCTGAGAGTTCAGGCTACACTGCTTCTAGCACATAGTTTTGCTTATTCTTTCCCTCTGAAAACTCATTTAAAAATCCTGAGCAGTATATTGAAATAAATGAGCCATGGGTCTGTCCTGAAGACTTTATACCATTGTCCTCTGAGGAGCTAACTCTCCTGTAGTTTTTAATGTCACTGCTCCATGTCAAATAGGAACTCTGGTATCCTGATGACATTTGCCTGAGGTGGTGTATAGACAATAACCTGAGGTTGAGATATTGCCAAAGGTGCCTACCTGCTTTGCTTGCTCTGCCAATAATGACAAAAAGGCGAGAAAAGGGTAGAGAAAAACTTGGCTTGCATTCATAGAGGTACACAATAAGTTCATACTTCTGATGCTAACCTTAATTTGGTTTTATGTTGCAGGCTATGTCCCACATCCTTATGGATATGGCTCCACATTCGTTTGATGACCAGTATCTAGAGTGCAGAGAGGAGATGATGGACGAACTGGATCAAGGAGACTATTTTCAAAAGGAAATAGCTGCTAACAAGGACTATTTGAGTCTCTGGAAGAAGGCTCAGGAGGCTTTTTCGAAGAGCCCTGTAGGTCTCCTGAGGGAGATGCATGACAGCCATGCCATAGTCCTCATGGCTTACACTATGAACTCTTCCCTGCACTCTCAGCTGAACTGGGCTACATCTACAGTAGGAATCTCCCCAGAGCACTACAGACACAACTTCAGTTTCAAATATTTTCATTTTTACCTAACAACTGCTATCCAGATAATGAAGGAATGGCAGGACAGCCAGGAAAGCATGGGAAAACCTAAGTGCTACCAGGTGCACAGGGGTGTAAAAGACTTACGTATCAAGGCCAGGGTAGGCAGTAGGGTGCGATTTGGCCGTTTCACTTCCACCTCCCGCTTCAGGAATGAAGCCCAGAAGTTTGGGAATGAAACTTTCTTCACAGTGACCACTTGCCTGGGAGCAGCTGTGCAAGGCTTTTCTTACTACACATCTGAGAAAGAAGTCCTCATTCCCCCTTATGAAATATTTCTTGTCAAAAGGTTTTCTCAGACACAGCACGGTAACCGGCTGCATCTGCATTCTGTGGGGAACTACAGCAAATACCACTGCCAGCTGGTGCAAGGTACTGGATACTTCCTCTCATACAGGGAATGAGAGCAGGACAGCCTGGTGTCCACTGTCTCAAGCAGCCCGCACTACATGGGGATATATTGAAGGCTAAACCTGCAGCTTGCTCACTGTGTTCACCTACGAGAGGCACACGACCCTGATTTTACCTGTTTGCCGTGAAACCTGGGAGAACCCCACAGGTCAATAAGATGAAGTTACCTGGTACACCTCAGGCCTCAGGGTTCTTTGCAGTCTCCATTTCTCCCAGTTGCTGTTGCAATGATGTTGTAGAACTGGTACTTTTGGGTCCCCAGGGATTTTTTTGCAAGGGCAGGTGAGATTTGCTGGCAGCTTGAACTCAGATATTTATACTGGTGACTTGCAAGGCTGCTATCCTTCCAGCCTCAGCAGTATTATAGTCCACCACTGTGGCTAGTTACTAGTACTACACTTACTGCTGGCAAGCTGAGATAAGTGTAAACAAAACTATTGCTGCTTTAGCCATGATCTCTCCCCTGAGATAGAAGGGAGAAAAGGCAAAGAACACACTGAGTCTCCTGGCTATTGGGATAACTGTGCTGCAAGACTTCACTGGGCCTGTTTTACACCCCCATCTTTCTGTGAGTCCACCATCAGTATATGACTCTTGCTTTTGTCTCTCTGGTCAGTAGTGTGTTTCTTTAAGCTCAAAACAATCATCCAGGAATGAGAGTTTGTGTCTGGAACCAAGACAAAGTAGTCAATATAGTTGATAAAATGGCTTTTCTGGGCAAAGGTTGTGTTAGCAAATGCAGAAAGCTTTAGGCAGTGAAAAGAGATTTAAATGAATGCTCTCTTCACTTTCTTTCAGATTCAAGAAGCAAGAAAAGTGGCTCCGCTGCCCTTGCCTTTGCCATTCTTCCTAGTGTGGTTGTAGTTTCCATGTGCTTGGCCTACAATCTCTGATTCTCTGGCTGAGTCCAGGTACATATGCTTGACCAGCAGTCAAGAAGGATTCACAGGAATTCAGCCTCTGGAGTCCCTATTGCTACCGAAGGTTCAATCTTCACTTTGCTTTCAGCAGCAACTCTCCAGCAGAGACTAAAACACTCAGCCTGATTCATCAAAACAAACATTCCCTGGACCCATTCAGGCAGAAGGAAAATTATCTATGGCCTTTCTGAAGACGAAGCCAGGGATACCCTTCACTGTAGGTATCTTCTCCCTTAGGGATTCAGGAAAGACACCCAGGGACTTTGGACTCTTTATAGATCTTTTAGTACCTTTATTTTTATTGAGAAAGTCTGCCGGTTGGATGTGAAAAAGAAACACAGTAGAAAAGTGGGTAGCTGTGTAGATTTGCATATCTCATTTGAGTGCAAGGTCCCAGGAGACAGTAAATTCTGTGGATGCAGCATGGCAGTTTTCCCCAGCTGCATGACTCCATGCACCAATACCATAGCTCTCATCTCAGGCTGACTGTCTGCATCTCACACATGGGGAACAGAAGCATGAAGCTGTGCTGAGACAAACTCAGTAGCAGAGGATCACAAGACTTGTCTTCATCTTGTTTGACTTTAAAATTCCTTTTGAAAAAATCAGGCAGGTCTTATGTTCTCTAGTGGCTGCTAAATACATGCTGTCATTTCATCCTGAAACAAAGGAGAGTCTGTGGAGCCTTCCTGCTGCCTTCAAGGGTGTTGGATGTCACTGAAATTTATTTACCTGCCTTTTTGCTTTGCTGGTCTGTAATGTCTAATGCTGGAGGTTGAATCAACATCATAAATTGGAACTGGACTTCTGATGTAGCTATAGACTGCTCTCACTTTTATCCATTCATTTGGCACCTCTGGAGCTGTCCCTACAGCCAAAAGCACCTGTATGAACTGCTTCACTCTGAAAGCAGCTCCTTATATGTTTGGTGCTGTCATTTCCTTCGAAATCCCATGGCAAGGAATAGAGAATTTAGGTACCTAAGAAATATTAGCCCTAGAAATGTGAGAACATAAGGAATTTGGATGTCAACGGGTTTTAGCAGATTTAAATGGAAGTATTTGAGGCTCAGCAGCTTGTGTATCAGATTTTGCTGTCTGTTATGGCAGAGGCCATCATTTAATCATCTGAAATGTGGCAACATGGTCTGTGAGACTGAACTACTGTCCCTGAAATCCTGAGACATCTAAACCAGATTTAATACAGAACCATTTTACTTTTGTTTTCTCTCTGTATTTCATGTTACTTTCTGGTTGCTCTTTTTTTACCAGTGATTTTAAGTAATAAGTTTTCAGAACTTGATTGTTATCCCTAGAAGCTTGAAGGTACTAAGCTTAGATTCCATAAAAGAATGAAAACATATTAGAAGCAGCTGCTGCAAGTCATCTCTTTTCTGTATGTTCAAACATGTCTGAATTCTTCCCTATGTAGGAATTACAAGAATCAAGATAGTTTTCTGACACATCAGCATATTTATTTCTGCTTGTACATTTCTGGGATGCAGGCCTCAATTATTTTAACAAAGGCTTGGAAGCCACCTTCACAAGGTGTCTTCAGCATCTTGAAAGCTTCCTCTGCATAATAGCTGCTATTTTCAGACTTCTCTTTATGGATTTATGCTCTTGAGGGATAGGCTGTAGGAAAACACAAAGTAAAGAGGAGGATGGAGGGTAGAGAGCTAAGTCTGAGCTGTTTTGATGTTCAGCTTAAGGAGGAACTGCCTTCTGTGGTATTTGGTGTCTCATTTTTTGCAGCATTTTCACAATATCAGCATAGTCCATGAGAAGTTCTGATGCTTGGAGGAATAAGGCAGGTGAACTCAGTAACTGTTGAATAGCAGAATATTGTTTCAGGGAAATTGTCTTATTTCAACATCTCTTCAACAAGTGCATCAGTGATGTTTTCTACTGCCCCCTTGTAAATCTCACAAGTTCCTTTACTGCAGCAGTCTTGCCCTGCAGGGGAGTGGTGGGACCAGGAATCTTAGCATATGGAGTGTGGCTGATTCATTCCTGTATGTCTTTGTGTTTTGCTTCCATGGTGACTCGCATCTCTTTCAAAGCACTGACCAGAAGCTGCAGCTTCTCTTTAAAGCTGAAGTGTTCTTTCACTGACATGATGAGGAAGTTGGTGTCAAGATGCATATTGAGGAGTTGGAATACTGTGTTGGTTCAAGAGACAGAGATGTGCATTAGGTTATGGAGATTCTGGCAGACCCTGAACAGCTTTTCTTTATCACTCTTAAAACCAAGGTGGGCTAACATTTCTGGTGGGGAGTCTGGAGTTCTGTTCGGGAAACAGAAAAAAATCCAGAAAGGGCTTTTACAGGGGAATTACAGGAGTATAAAAGTGAAGATATTTTTGACCAGAATGTTACATTTCTGAATCCAAATATACAAATTACAAACACACCTGACCCATCCTTCCCCAAGACATTACATAATTAAAAGAAAACATAGAAGAAGCTCTTTGACAGCTGTCTTATGAAAGAGCCAGCAAAATATGATGTAAATAGCTACAACTATTACTCTTGTATTACGTTACTCTTATGGCTGCAGGATTTATGACTTTCAACTTCAGCACACAACCTTTAAATAAGGGAAGTGCTGTAAAAGAATTATTCTTGCATTTTGGTGTTTATTGGTAAACTTGTGTGAGTCCTAGAAAACAACCTACTTTACATTATCCTCAGAGCTATAATCCATCAGTTTGTATGTACTGATGGATTTACAGAGAATTAAATTCATATTCTTGGGAGGGACAATGGACACACCAAAATCAAATGCATGACAAAGAGACAAAGCAACTGAAGACTGAGTTAGGCTACAATTCCCTGAGAAGTGACCCGTATCAGTCGGTTCATACTGTGACTTGGTGGTGCAAGCATCCCTTGATAGAGGGAGGCACAAAACATTCTCCTTGCTTGGGCTTACATCTTGATACCATTTAGACTGCTGAGAAAATTGTGTCCTCCTGCTTGCACCTGAGTTCTCCCACAGAGATATTTCCCAGCTGCAGATATAGTCCTGGGATAGCACAGGGCTCAGGGATCGCTGCTGCTTGTTGCCTTTGCTTGTGCCAGAGCCTCATAAAGCCAGCCTGCTTGCAGCAGACACATTTCATCAGTTATTGCTGTGGTTAGATGTGCAGTTAGGTGTGTCCAAGCAGTTGCAATGTTCCATTCCACTGTATACTTTTAAAGACTTTTTTCCTCAGAGTTCAGTTCAACCCCCTGCCTTTTCCACTATTCCTTTCCCATGGCAAAAGTGGTCTGAAAATACGTGAAATAGCAAAATTGATTTTAGCCTCCACTGCTGTTCAGAGCTGGGTCTGGGCCTCCACACCACTTCTTCCACTCCCATGGCATCAGAGATCCAGCAAATTGCAGCAAAGAAGGGTGAAAGACACTCCAAATGAAGTCTTTTCCTCAAACTTCATAGGCCTGAAATAATAGGTATTATTTTCCCCTAAACACCTGAAGCGAAACAGGAATAAAACTGCTTGCATATTGTTCAAATGATTTTCTGTCATGTTACAAATGATGGAGGCTCTATAAGAGAAGCATTTGCATCCGCTGCAAACACTGAAGACCTGAAATCAGCTTCCAGACTACAGAATGTGACACAGGCAGTTGCCAGCCTGATACATTCAGTTCAATTCAGTCCAATATTAGAAGAAGTATTTCAGGACTACATGGCATTCATAGCTAAAAAACAGGAGTCACAATTAATTGACTATTCCAGAAATACAGTTGTTAAATCATTTAGTGTTCCCTCTCAGGTTATCTTCTCATGCCTACAGCTCTCCCAAACAAGAGAGTTTGGCACTCTGATTTTGTTCATCTGCGTTGAATATAGCAGCTCAGCTTTCAGATGAAAACATGTTAGCATTGCAGATTAGTCATTTTATGCTTGATCTTATACTTCCCTGTGAAAAGTCAACCACACTCTACAGGGAAAACAGTACCCCTGATCAGAGCCTTGTGGGCCGCAGATCCACCTTTCTAAGGATCAGGGTGTGAAAGATGCTTAGCTTAGTTGAAGATGGAAGTACAAGCTTGTTTTGCTGGAACACATAATGCCTGGTTTTGCTGCCTGCGGTGTCTGTTTTTTCTGGTTTTGTAGGACTGTTCAATTTTTCTTCCACAATTAGTATACAAAACCAATCATAGATATTAGGGTAGTGTGTTATAGGTAGGATGGTGTGTTGGTAGCAGGATGGCAACAGGTTAGGTAACGGGTTTGGCTAGGTTAGGTAATAGGTGATAGGTTGGACTCGATGATCTCTAAGGTCTTTTCCAACCTGACTGATTCTGTGATTCTGTGATTTCAAAAATTCATTATTTCAAGGCATAGTTGCAAGCATTAATGTATTTATAAAAAAATAGAAATGTATAAATCTCAGTGAAAAACCTAATCCTGTTTCTATTTGAGTAAAAAGTGCATAAAATTCCTACACCTTTTATGTTCTGAGAACACCAAGTGGTACCATCCCCTTTCAGCCATGGCTGTAGGTACCTGTGATGGTATCGCTGTTGCAGGTGGAAGGGATTTGTGCTCTATCCATTCCCTCCAGGAACAGAATGCCTTTGGAGGATCTAACAATTGGGAACTTGCAGTAAATTAACTGAACTCTGTTAAAATTGGAAGGAATGGGAAAGGAGGAAGACAATGACATGAATCTGGGTAAACATCACACAACAGAATTAATGACAAGCAGGCAGACAACAGGCTGCAGCTGAAGCCCAGCCTCCAGATCCCTAACTCATCACATGCTGCTGGAAAACACCAGATGAACACAGAGGAAAGAGGCTGAAGTTCCTGTCCTATACACGTTTCAGCAGGAGCATTCAGGCAAAATCAGGTAGGCACTCTAAATCTTTAATTAGAAAAGTTTCTGCAAAAAGAAGCTGGAGAAAAATGTCAGAAATACAGAAATATATCTGGCCTGCCTAAATCTAGAAAGAAAATGTAAAAATGAGCAAAAGTGCTAATATGAAGACTAAGAAGTACATAATCTTAGCATTAAGAGACATAAAGTCTAGAGCAGCTGTAAGAACCTGAAATAATCATGCATAAACAATAGGTGCTAAAAATCTCCTTCACTCCTGTCTAGTATGCAAAATGTTTGTTGATGTGCTATTCCTTCAAAAATGTTTTGTCTTCTGAGTTTCTACAAACAGGAAAAACAAATGACCTTACCACAAAACACTACTTAGGCAGAAAACTTCTAATTTCACACTGGGTCAGAGAGCAAGCCAGTGACATCCCTGAGGGAGGACTGATATGAAACTATAGCTTGCATTGACATGGCTTTGTGTTTCCTGGATATCTCAAACCTTTATGGTATACAGTATTTAGTACTTTGCTCCCTACAGCTTAAAGAAAAAGATGTGTTAAAGAATTTATTCTCTTGAACAGAGCTACAAGGTAAGTGGCGGAAAGAAATGCGCAGTACTGTGCAAAATATTGTGAAAAAAATCTCTTCAGGCTAGCTTGTATTTCAACACTGAGATTAAAAGTTGGCAGAGGACTACTGAAATCATTCTAGTTTTCTACTGTGGCTCTGTGGGGGAGGGTGTGTTTAGTAAAATACGGCTGGGTCAGTGTCAGTTGATTTGCAGTTAATAGATAGTGCAAGAGCTACAAAGGACTAAAATGGTGCAAAGGTATCTTTTTAAGAAGAAAAATCTAGCTGGTGCCCTACACATAAGTATTTGTAGCTCCAGCTGTGATATGTAGGCACCAACAGCAAGAAAGATGCAGAACACTGCAAAAAAAGTAGCCTAGATTTGCAATAAGAGAGCTGAGAACATAAAAAGTACCAGCAAAGAAATGAATCATCCTACTCATTTATAGTTTACCCCTGTTGCAAAGACTTTTGTATTTAAGTCAAAATAATGTTAAAGCATTTTGACTTCGCAAGTGGCAATCAGTTAAAGGGAAGTGGCACGTGTTTATTATGGAATCTTTGTGATGAGGAGTAACTCCATGATAACTGGTAACTCAGTTTCTTTGGACTCTCTGTGTTGACATGCAAGTTATGAAGAAAAATATATTAATTATGCCCTTTTGCTGGCAAACCAGCGGCAGATCAAAGAAGAATGGTGACCATAAACATAAGACAGAAGGGTTTGAGGGGAGGTAAATTTTGTGTTCTGGCCTGCACAATGACAAGGAAGGTCCAGATCCTGCTCAGTCATATTCTAGGAGCTTGGTGAGCATCTGCAGATATTGGCTCCACTTGAACACCCTTGGAATGGAGGGAGTGAGGGTGTGCAAGTGGGGCAAGCTGGTGTGTGCTGCTCCAAGGCAGTCTGCCATCACAAAAAGCATGCTGGTGTAGGTGCACCTCATGGTGCTTACATGGCGTCCTGAACATCACAGTGCTGTCTGCAGGGCTTTGATGTTCATGAGTGAAAAAACAATGGGGAATTGCAGCATTAGGAGGTGAATAAACAACGAGGAAACAGGGGCTAAATATCAGGGAAGGAAATACAGAGGGAAATGTGTGTCAGGTGACATGGGTTTATTATAGATATTATAGATAATTTTACTATTCTGTATGAATTCCCAAGGATAAGTTTATCAGAAAAAATACAGAGTGCTTAGATGGTAACATTTTCTCTTAAACACTAGAGGAAAAAAGCTACACTGGCATAAAACACACTTATGGTCATACAGACCGTGTTCACTCCACCAATCATCACAGTTGCTAAAAAATCAGATGCCACTAAATTGAAAAAATAGGCTGATACAGACACGTGCCTGGAACAGGCCTTTAATTTTCATATTTTATTTTAGATTTTGCTGATTAGATGAAATTGTTCCATTTTTAGTGAACTAGTTCAGCTTCTACCATCTTCAGTTTCCAAGGTTTCAATTTCAGTTTCAATCTTCAGTTTCCAATGAGCCATGTTCATTTTACCAATCTGCTAATTACATATTTGTTAGCTATTTTTGCTGCTCTGAGTATACCCAATGTCTTATAAAGTCCTTTTCCCATCATTTGTCTAAAGGTCCAAAACAAGAATTAAGATTTCGACATTGATGAGGTATGCTTTGGGATTTGACCTGCTGAGTATAAGAAGAATCAGTGAGGCAGAGGCAAAGCACAATTCACCACTCTTTAAGGGCTATAGTTATGGGTGTTGAACACAATAAAATATTTATTTTCTCTCTTCAAGTAGTCTATTTCTGAAGAATGGCATTGAGCGACCTCCTTTACCCAGACAATCCCAGGAGAAAGCAAGAATTGATCCATCTGCATCAGGAATTGCTTGACTGCATGTCCACAAATTTCCATGCAACAAATGAACTGGTTGGAGTGCTGAATGAACACCTGGGCTGTACCATTCCCCCCATTCAGATGAGAGAGAGCAGCACTGTCAAGGAAAACTGTGAGATTATCATTCAGGTGATGAGTGAGATTCAGCATCAGGTACAGAAGATTGACAGTGACATGAAGGAAAAACTCGAGCCAGTGCTGTACCAGAAGCTATATGACATTAAAGAGCCTGAGCTGGAGAAAATTGCAATAGCCCAGAAAGTTTTTTCCATTATTCTTGGAGAAGCAACTTCAACAGCTGGGATGGTAGCTATCAAACTTCTTGGCTCCAATCTTTTAACTCTCACTGTGAGCAATCTCATCAGTCTCCTTGCACAGATTGGGGCATCTGTTCTTGGGGGAATTAGCATTACCATTATTGGGCTTGGCATTGAAATGATCCTCCATGCCATCCTGGGAGCTGTGGAGAGGAGTCAGCTTCTGACAGCTGTGAGAAGCTATGAGAAGCACCTGACTGAGTTTAAAGCAGCCTCAGAAAAGTACCAGTGTGCCATACGTGAAGTGACTTCTTTGGTGAGACAGCAAGTTCAGTGAAGGAAGTCGGAGTTCTCTCTTCTCCTGTGACAGTGGCTGCAGCAGCTATGCCTGAGGAAATCTTTTGGATTCATTATGGCAAATGAACTACTGATGGCTTTTTTTCATATTAGTAGCATCAGAGCAAGAGATGTGACAGTTCTCAGAATTGGCAAAGAAATACATTAATAGAGAGATGGCTTATAGGTGCTCCTGGGAGGCAGTGTTTCAAATACTTTGCACCTTTTCTTCAGCTATTTTCTGGAATGAATAGTAGATAACCTAGAACTGTATTTTGTACTACTGACAATAATACTGCTGGAGCAGTGGTGATGAGGCAGTGTGATTTTTCTCTCTGTTTCTATATCAAAGATGATAACATGATGGAAGAAAACAATTTCAATACGGCAATCCATGCCAACATCTGAAGGCTTCATAAGGACAGCCGTGATTGATAAACTCTTTGTGTGGATTAGTGCTAAATCTGATAGACTGAATTCCCTGTTCACTGAACTGCTTACAAGGACTAGCTGAAGCATATTTAATTGCTATTTCCTGTCCCATCCGTGCCTAAGGAGCCAGCCAGAGATGATCTTTAAATAAACTCTAATCCCAGTAGATTACAGAAGCCTGGAGCTGCAGGCACACACACACAACCCTGCCCCATAACTGAGAGAAACCAGCTATCACGTTCCAGGCATGCTTGGCTGTGAATAACCTCTTACACTCGTAAGGCCCTGCTTCTGCAAACCCACAGGTAAAAATTTCTGTGGAAAGTTCTCTTTTGTTCACTGAGATGAAATCATACACGTACAAGTGCCTGTCAGATTGCAGCCCTATTCATACACTGAAGTTATTTTCAAATGCCTTACCCAGTCCCACAAGTGTGGGAATGCCAAGAGTGTGCTCAGATTCTGCATTTCACAATACGCTACTGAATGTCCTTATTTTTCAGATTTTAAAACCAAAGATGGAAGCAAGAACATGATCTATAGTCTTTTGCTGTAATTTGCAGTGGATTGCTTATTTTTTGCTCTTAGAAAAAAAGGTAATTTAAGAATTAATAAAAATAAACATGAGTATTGTAAGACCTCTCTTTTCTCTACTTGTCTTGATTTGGGTTTTTTGGTCTGAAAATCCAATCTTAAACCAAATAATGAAAAAGTATTAAAATCTTCGTAATAGATGCAATTTATAAATTTTATTTAATTTTTTTCGTGTCTGTGATAAACTCATGTAGTAGCATTGTGTATAGGTTCCTTTTTTAGTACCAGCTGCCTCCATACTAAAAACATGTCTAAATTCATACCTATTTGTTAATATTCAATAATACATAGCATTATTAATTCATTAATAACTAGTTCTTGCCTCTGAAAGTAAAGAAATAGGAGAGATTACAAAAGTGAAGTTCTAAATAGGTTTAATAATAATTCCATTATGGGATCTTGGAGGCTTTTTTCCTTCCCCCCCACCCCCCCCTCTTCTCTGTCTCCCACTGTTCTGATGTAAATCGTTTTTTCTAACTCCTCTTTGCTTTTGTGCTCAAAAGCCACTAGATGGCAATGAAACTGCTAGCACTCAGCAGCTCTGGCTGCTCTGCCAGCTCTGCCCGGGGCTCAGGAGCATGGGTGGGTGCCAGGAACTGAGAAACTGAGACCAGCACAAGCTGCAGACTGGGCTATGTACATCAAGAGAGGCAATTCAGAGGAGACAAAAAGCACTGCCTTGCCTACATGAAGTATTGTAGCGGATGACATGGTGGCCTGAGGCATCATTTCTCCACAGTGTGACATTTCCTGTCTTCTGACATGAGTGGCTCTCGGTTTAGAGGTTCTTGTGTAGAGGAAAGAGACTGTCGATTGGCAGAACAGCAATAGGTATTTGGGTGTTGGTGAAATAGGAGTTCTTGTCTCCTGCTTTCTATGTGCAAATGTACATTCTAAACCAGGAATAAAACCCATCTGCTCTTTGTGAGATTGCCAACCACTGCTGTATGAGAATAAATATGAGCCAAATAAAAATGAATCTGTTGTACTTTTCAGACAGTGTGTCCACATTTTCTGGAAAGCAAGTACTAAGCAGTGTCAGGGAAAGTGGGATATGCACTGAGGAAGATAGAGAGATAAAATTTCTACTCACCTCTTTGTACATGCTTGTCCTAATGAATTTAAAGGACAGCAGGCTTCCTCAACACAGACTTAATCCCTGCCCTCTCTAACCCACTGGCCGCTCTGACACTTGGTGCTCCAAAGGCATCATAACCAGTCTGTTGATGTTTCTTCTCTACATTCCTTGGAGCTACCTCTTCATATGACAGAAGTACCAAGTGAAAAAAGGGAGAGAACTGTTTTCCTCCAAGTCAACAGACACTTCTGGGAGAAAGCAGTGAGGGCTGAGGCAGTACTGCTGTCCCCACTGAGCCCAGTACGTCCACAACAGAAAACCCCAAGCCTTGTGAAGTGCGACTAATCTTCAGAATCAGCCACCCCCCTCTCCAGTGACATGGTCCATGACAGGGATGTGCATGACCGCATCTTTCCTTCGAGCATTCCCTCGAGCATTGTCCCTTTGTTCAGGCTGCCGAATTAAAACTGTGATATGTGTATTCTGAGTAAGAACAGCTTCAAAGAACAAAAGAAACGATAAATCAGCCCAAACCAGCCTAAGCTGCTTTCAAACCTTTGTGGGAAAATGGTGTGGCTGCAACCAAAGTTTGCACTGCAGAAATTCTTTCTGGTACTGAGAATGATATAAAGAGGTACAAAGTGGGGATGGCTCTGCTGTGTATGTGGTTAGCAAGACTCCCTGGGCACTGATAGCTCCTGAAGCCCTGGCTTAGAGGATGCTCCTCACTAACTATCTGCTTTGTTTTTAATTTTGCAGTCTGAGACTAATGTTGGCATTGCAATGCACAGTTTATAGTCTTTTAACCCTCCTGCAGTGATCCTTCATAAACTTCCTGATTTGCCAACTGAGTTTCCATTACGTATTTGAAAAACTGTAACAACACTGTGTTGCACCGGGTGTTCAGGAGCAGGATGGTCTACAAATCCTCATCAGAGATCTGACCATCTCTGCTCCCAGGTGCCCCCTGTGCAGAGAAAAATGTCTTTCCTACGCCTCTCCCCAGCATGCTAATTCTTTAATCCTGCACCCGTATTTTACTGCTTGAACCTTGATATTTCACGTATCCTTACTCTGGTTCTTTGTGTGTTGTGGACTTTTGCTGGAAACTTTACTTTGGACAGTGACGCGGAACAGCTCCTAAAAGGTGTTCCTGCGTCTCATCAGTTTACCACAATGTGAGCTGCACGAAGAGACAAGTAACAGAGTGGCTTCTGTGGCCCCTGATGGGACCAAATTCTCATTTCCTTTCCCGCTGTACAGCACGAGCTGCCGGATAAACGTCGTTCAGTCACTTTCCTCCAGCAGTGCCACGGAACATCAGCTGGCCTGGGAGAGCCTCAGAGGGATTCCAGCAGCGCTGCCCCGAGGCCAAACCCTACAACAAACCCTTGGGACAGCCCTGAGACTGTGGGCAGCTCCTGCCGGCTCCCTCAGCACTTTGCGTTCATCCTTCACGGACAAAGACTTCTCACACGGGCCTTGGGTCTACCTTGTTTCAGGGCCGGAGGCCACTTTGTGGGATCTCCCCTGGAGAGTGTGGGGGAACAGCCCCCGCCCCTGTCCCTGTCCCTGTCCCTGTCCNGAGGAGAGGGGCTTTCTGCCGCGTGCCCAGTGGCCGAAAAGAAAATCATACATTTAATGGGGGTTTTTGTGTTTGGTTTTTTTTTGTTTGTTTGTTTGTTTTTAATTTACCTTTGGCTGTTAACTTGTTGCGTTGAAATTCTTTGCTTTGGGTCCTAAGGAGATCTGGGGTCGAGGGTCCAGAAGTTTGTTCTCTTTGCCCTTTTAAGTGGTAGAAATGTAGGAAATTTGGGGTGTAAATGTAACTGTTTGATGTAACTTCTTACCTAAAGAAATGAGAGTGTCTTGTAAAAGGAAAAAACAACATTTTGGCAGGGAAATAGGTGGGGAGGTAGAGAGAGGCCAAAGCTGTGAGAGAGGAATGTGTGCTTTTAGGTGTCTGGGCACTTGCAGAGGCATCTCCGAGCTGAAGAGATGTCTAAAGACGGGAAATAACTTTTCCCATAATAACCCTTTCTTTTCTGGCCATCGTAACACAGCTTGAAGGAACGCCGGTGGAGGCTGAGAGCACAGGTGGTTTCTGGGCAGGTGAAGAAAACGTGGCTGTGCCCAGCACACTTGTGGATGGGTACAGTGGGTGCTGAGCAGAGACAGCACTGGCAGCTTAGAAGTCTGAGGAGGGGAGGAAGGAAATCTGTGGGGAAGATTTTGAAACACAGAAAGGTAAAAACTGGAGAGCTCTTTTTAGAGTAAATGGGAAGCTAAGCTCTGATAGGCTGTTAGAAAAATAGAATGTGTGTTTCTGCCTCCGCAGTATAAGCACAAAGCTGCTTGAGCTGTCTTAGTGTGAATAATAGCAAACTTACCAATTAGTTTAAAATTATTACTTACTGAAGCAGTAAGTAGGCACTCAGTAGTACTTAGTTAGAGTAGGGTGGTTGTAGTACAGGTGCCTGAGCTTGTGGTTGGGTTTGAGGACCTTAAAAGTATTTAGGCTCTGTTGATACAGAGAAGAGAAATAACCATAATCAAGCTACCAGTGCATAGGAGCTGAAACCATGTAATCTTTTCCATTTCTCCCTATTTTTTAAGATTTTCTTTATTTGTGAGACAGAAGAAAAAAGATCAAAATGGGGCGAAGGTCTACATCATCCACCAAGAGTGGGAAGTTTATGAATCCCACGGATCAGGCCCGTAAGTATCCAGAAAAGATAAGCAGATGGGAATGGGGGTTGCCTTTGAAAGCAGATTAAAAGATTTCCCTCAGGATAGGGTCCTCACCTGTGAATCAGAACTGAGTTTCTCTAACTTGAAGAACATCTCAGTTTTGGCTGAGAAGGCTTCTTGCATTCATGCTGTTTCTTGTCTGAGTATTTCCCTCGTGTTTTTCACTGTGGTTATCATTTTTCAAAGGCCTATGTACTTAGCTGTTGGCTAAAGTGGAAGCTGCTTCCTGGAGAGAGTTAATCTGCCTGAGGCAGGAATTTGAGGAATATGTCAAATTCCACTGGTGCTCTGGTTAGATGAGGGAGTTGTTTAACTGGTGGGAGTTTTAACTTTGGGTAATGTGCCACATGTTATCAAGGCTAAGCGCATAAAGAAAGTCCAGATTTCCATGGTGGAAGTGCTTTGTTTCATATGCATACTCCAAGCCTACGTATTTTTGAAGTGTGTTGTTTGTTCACTCTATTTCAGCTTCTGTGCAGCAGTCTTTTCATGGCTGCACATATCCCCATGACTTCTGTTGCCTATTGTTCTTTCTTTTTTTTTTTTTTTTGTATGGAAAAAGTCCTGCTTCTGGACACATGAAGACTCCAATATTTCCTTTTTTATGCATGAAACACGTGAGATAGAAATGTATTTCATACTGTATTTTTCTCTCACTGGGAATCTGAGTTACAGTCTTTGTAAAATGAGTGAGCTGTTGAGAAACAGCACTAGTCTGGATGAGGGAAAGGTTCTTCTTGCATTTGATTGTGTCCTTCAAGTTGTTATTTTCTTTTTCTCTTTAGGGAAGGAAGCTCGAAAAAGGGAGCTGAAGAAGGTAAATAAAGAGATGGGGAACGTTTAGTTGACATTTCCTGTACGTACCATGTTTGGGATTCCAGTGGCCTGAGGCTGATGAACAGCCTGTGGATGTTTTGGTTGATATTTCAAGATGGACTTTGGAAAATACTATCCAAACAAGTAGTTTAGGGAAACAGACCTGCTGGTTTTTAACCTGTAATTATTTTTTAAAAATTATTGTAAGTACTTAGGCATAAAATAAAAAAACCCAACCAAACAAGCAACAAATCCAAAGACCCCAAGCAAACAACAAATAAACCACCGCAGCCTGACACTTTTGAGTGTGGTTTACTATATTTTGTCAGTTGATTATCATGTTGATTGTATGTGTCTTAGTTGGAGTGAATGAATGGTAGCAGCATTTGTAATTATCAAGATAGTGGAGTTAAAGTTACCAGAAGTTTTAATTACCTTTGCTGCTGATTTGTGGCAGAGTGAACATTTGCAGGGCATTTTGAGATGTGTTTTTTTTCCTCTAAGTCTGGACATTTTGAGAGAGAGTAACAGATCGTCTGTGTCTTTCTTCTGTGACGCTTTTGTGATCTGTTTGATCTCTGATCTTAGAACAAAAAGCAACGAATGATGGTACGAGCAGCTGTACTGAAGATGAAAGATCCAAAGCAGATTATCCGGGACATGGAAAAATTGGATGAGATGGGTGAGTGAGAGGTCCCAGTGTTGGACTTAAGCAGTGGTTTATGTAGATGCATAGCATAGTTGTAAGAGATTTCTGGGGATGCTATTATAGACTAATGTTTTTTCCTTTCATGTTAGAAGGGGAGATTCTGTGATGAGTTGAGGATTGATTATAATTTAGGGCGATGGGGTGCCATCAAAGAGGCCTTTTTTTTCAATAAGCTGACTGATAAAAAGGCTGAGTAGTGTGTGTGATAGTAACTTAGGGTTGAAGACTGGTATAGTCATAAGGCTGCAGACTTGCTGAAAACAGGGATTGGAAGATGTTTGCTATGGAGCACTAATTTCATTCATCATGGTTGCACAAGAGATATTTTTTTTTTCTCTTTTATTTGCTGTCTTGGATCAGAATTTAACCCAGTACAACAGCCACAACTTAATGAAAAAGTGCTAAAGGACAAACGCAAAAAACTGCGGGAGACTTTTGAACGGATCTTGCGGCTCTATGAGAAAGAGAATCCTGACATCTATAAAGAACTGCGCAAGTTGGAAGTGGAATATGAGCAGAAGAGATCACAACTCAGCCAGTATTTTGATGCTGTCAAGGTAATGTTTATTATACAGTCCTGTAGCTCTGGTAGTGTCTTCTCTTTGTGTGCTTTTAGGTGTGGCAGTTACAAAAGAGGGGAGCTTCATAAGAGACCAGTGTCATGTAGCCGATATGAAACACATTAATTTGCACAGTACCTCAAATTAGAGCATTTCAGTCAGGACAGTGTTGCTGTTATCAAGCCACTATTTGTCTCTGATACACTGATCTCAACATGAAATGAGGAATGGGAAATTTATGTTGCAAATCAACAATATCTGTGAATTGTACTTGCTGAATACTTAAAAATACAGCCATACTTGTCTGCAGCCTTGTAGATTTGGAAACTGAAGGTCTAAAGGGAGATAGAAATCTGAATGCTGAAGCCTTTTATGGGTGCATTGCATGTGCTTTGTTTTGCATTTACAAGTTTTATTGTTGATATTTTCCCAAATTTCTTTCATGGACTGCCGCAGGATAACATGCTCTAAGATTGGCAAATGGTTGCAAGTTCTATGTCTTCTGTACTCCAAAATGTAATGATGTGCTGTAGCTTCTGTGGGAGTAACCTATTCTCTCTTTTTTTTTTTTCCCCTCTCCCTTCCAGAATGCTCAACATGTTGAAGTGGAAAGCATCCCCTTACCAGATATGCCTCATGCTCCCTCCAATATCCTCATACAGGACATTCCCCTGCCAGGGGCCCAACCACCTTCTATCCTCAAGAAGACATCAGCCTATGGGTAAATGGAAAAAGAAACTTAGAAAGTGAAAACGAAGCACTGATAGTACTGGGGAGGAGCTGGGAGTAGGAACAGAGTTAATACTGACTTGCAGAAGTGTGTAATTGAATTGTACTTTTTTCACTAAAGTTCTTTTTTAATTTTTCCCTACTATTACAGATTTTTGGTTAAATTCCTTTCAGTAATGCACTATGCCTTGTAGTTTTTGGCATTTGCATATCCATAGAACTTAAAACCCTGCCTCTTTGAACATAAACACCCCTTAAATTGCCATGTGTGTGTTCTTTTGTCCTTCTAGCATATTCAATATGTTCAATAGTTCATATAAACTAGTTTATTTTTTTCATTCTAGTACTAGTTTTCTCTTATTTTTTTCTGAATAGCCTTCTGTTTTCACCAACTCTGTAATTCCTTACTTCCTCTTCTGTGGTAGGATTCAGTCCTTGCTTTTTTCAGAGTTCTCTTTGGTAACTTTCTGAGAAGCTTTTGTCTGATCTTAGCAGTCATTACTTTGTGTGAGGTTTTAAACTCCTTGGGTCAAATCTATGCTTTATAAATGTTTGTGTTTAGAAGGCTACTGTGTAGGCAATGATGAGAGAAGGCTAAATAATTCTGCTAAGGGCACATTTCCTTTCCTTTGTGTTCCTACATTTCTCATTTTCTTTCCAGACCACCAGTTCGGTCCATTTCTGTACTTCCTCCTCCTGGGCTTGGTGTTCCACGTTTACCTCCAGGCAGGAAGCCCCCTGGACCTCCGCCAGGGCCACCTCCACCTCAAGTCCTACAGATGTATGGCCGTAAGGTGGGCTTCACCTTGGAGATGGCTCCTCGAAGGCGAGAGGAGGAGGTTTCTTACAGTTCTGAAGTAGGTAAGGACTTTCCTATTACTCTCTGGAGTTTTGCTTCACCTGTTCTGCTGTGATCACAGAAAGTAGTCACAGAACATTCATGCTAGTACTACTTGAAGGACTTTCCTTAAGGGAGTGCACCTCTGAGGTGATTCTGATAGATTCATAATATCTGCATTTTTGTTTGCCAGGTATATTTTTAAATATTGAAACTCTTAACTATATTTCTTGGGTATTTTGTTTTTCAGTTAGGTTGCACAGATGAGATATTTTCCTGTATGGCCTTAACAGTGCTGAAAGATTTCACATATTGTCCCTTCAAAAAATCCAGCCATTCCCAAAGAATTCTTCCTTTTAAAACACCTACCGAAGTAACAAAACCCCTAAGCCAACCCACCCCAAACCAAAACTAGAACAACAAATGCCCCAACCAACCCTGAATGTGCATTTGCTGGGAGAACCTAGCTCCTCTTTTTCACACAGTTGCTCTATCATCCCTAGCAACTTTTGGAAATTGATGGATTAGCTTTATTTTATGGCGGTAAGTATCAAAGTATTTCAAAGGTGAGCCATTGCTGAGTAGAAATTGCAATAGCAGTTGCCAATTAACCAGCAAGTTAGTAGGAAATCTTATAAATAGATTCTCTGAAATATTCTCTAAGAGTATGTGCTGAGCAGCAAAGGGGTGACAATTTGTCCATGCTGTTGCTAGCGGGGATTTTGTGATTGTTCAGATTTTATGCACTTCCTTTGCTTTCTGCAGGACAGCGAGGCCATGATGACGACATGTCCAGTACTAGTGAAGATGAAGGTTATCCTGAGGATATGGATCAAGACAAGCACGATGAGAGTAGTGATGACAGTGACAGTGATAGATCAGATGCAGACAGTGAAGGCGAGGACTTCCTGCATCGTGATAATGACAAGGAGAGGGAAGGTGGTGAAGAAAAGAAATCAGGTGTGAAGGGGGAATTAGATACTGGGGTTTGATTTTTCAGGAGAAGAACACTACTTGATAGAGTTTCCCTATTCTCCTGACTGATGTGTGTGTGTGTTATTTATTTAGTCAGCTAACTCTCTTCTAACTCACCTAAATTCCGGCTAAAGGATTTTTAGTAATAAATGAGTCAGAAGGCAGTACTTCTAGAATAGTCTTAGTAGTGAAGCAGCTTTCAGATCAACCTATTTTTTTAAAAGTTGAGTTAGTTTGTAGCCCACGAGCCGTTTTTCACCTGAAGCATTGCACTGGTGATTACAAAATCCAGCTTCAGTGTAAAATATGCTCACTTGCTTGGGGGAGACCAACTGACAGAGAGTACTGGGCTAGCAAAACTTCAAATAATCAGTAACACCAATGTTAACCCTTATGTGAGGAGCATCTTTATGGTAGAACGATGTTATCCATACCAGGTGTAGACATAACTATCTGATTTTTATTATTTCCGTTCTACCCTTGTCCGGATTATGTTTCCCCCAGGTCACAGTGTCCGGTTTGCAGACATGCCTGGGAAGTCACGAAAAAAGAAAAAGAACATGAAAGAACTGACTCCCCTCCAGGCCATGATGTTACGAATGGCAGGTGAGTAAGATGGATATAGTATGTGGTGGTATGCTTTTAGGCTTTCAGTTAAGGTTCTTCTGATAAGCTTACTTTGTTTGCACAGTTCTCATTTTATAGAGTAAATATTTTACTGTCTGATCTGCTAAGGGTATCAGCTGTGGGTAGGGTTTTGGCTTTTTTGTTTTTTAAAATTTATTTTTGGTTAGGTATTGTGTGTGCTTTGTATAGCAGAATTGAAGTTGAGTAGCAATTTACTGGGGTTTTTTTTTCTAAACCTTTCTTGCTTAATTTCTGAGGAAGTGCAAAATAAAGGGTGGCATTGTCTATATGCTCAGCCTGTAACCTGTAAGGATTTGTACTCCCTAAAAATACCCTTTTGCTGAAATAAGTTAACCAACAGAATGAAGATTATGTTTTGTTTGGTTGTTCTAGAAAGAAACCTCAGTATCTTTCAAAAGTGCAGGAGTTTCCTGGACATGGGGACTATGTGTATTTTGAAGTTTTGTCCCCAGTCCCCTTCCCTGTTGCCCCACTTCCACACAAACTCCCATGAAATAGCTACAGTTTGGATTGTTAATAGAAGTTTCAGATCTCACAGGAACATGTAGCTCTTGTCTAGAACAGTGATGATTCTTCTGTTAGGTATTATTTTTTTCTTTATTTTCATTTTCTGTTTAACAGTAAAATGTGGTCAGAGTTCTTCCCTTTGAAGTAAAGTTTGTCTTTCTTTTTCTTTCTTCTTTTTACTTCATTTTGTGTGCTTCAGTTTCTCTGATACTCAGAAAGATGTTATGCATAGACAGATTTTATAAGTATATTTCCATATCTAGGTCAGGAAATTCCAGAAGAAGGGAGAGAAGTGGAGGAATATTCAGAAGAGGAAGAGGAGGAGGAAGAGGACTCAGAGCCTGAAGAGACATCACAACAACAGCAGCAACAGCAACTCAGTGAGGAAGCTCTTGCAGAGACCGGGTCATCTACTGCAACTTCCCAGACACAACAGCAGCAACAGACTGCACAGCCTGTTCCTCCGGCTCAGATCCAGGCACCTCCCATGCCTGGGCCTCCTCCGCTAGGACCACCTCCAGCCCCTCCACTAAGGCCCCCAGGCCCACCCACCGGCCTTCCTCCTGGCCCTCCACCAGGTGAAGACTTGATTTACTCTGGTTTGAAGGATGCAGGCACTCAGTACTACAGGCAGTGGTATTAGTTTGTGAGTTTTGAAGCTGTGGAGTGTATTACAGATGGAGTACATGTGCCCAGTGTGGTAATTACTGTGACCTGTATTGATCCGTTCTGTCATCAGTCTGTTGATGCTGCAGCTTGCTTTTGAGCCGTCTGGCTCCTGTAGCTGTAGCCTACCTGATGGATATTGTCCTTGTCAGAGCCACACAAGCAGCAGCAGAGAGCCAGTCTATGAAGAGCAAAAGTACTTGTTTTTAGGCCAGAAGAACAGTCAAATGCCCCAGAGAAAAGCTTTATAGCTGTTTAAATTCTCAGCTCAGTAGCTGTTACCAGTTACTACTTCATTACATGGGGAGGAGCCTTTTTTCCAAGTAGGAGAAGATATTTATACTTTGCTATTATGAAGAAGCTTTAACTCCATAACTGCTGTCTCTCTTTGAGATTTTTTTTTTTTTAGAAATTCTATGTATATGGCAGCTGGCTAATATAGCTTTCAAGTTACTGTTGAAGAGCTTTAGTACTAGCTGATGAGATAGCTGCTGGGATATTTTTTTAACTGTGAATTAAATTTCTTTTGTTATATGTGTGTTTTCAGGAGCTCCTCCGTTCCTGAGACCTCCTGGCCTACCAGGATTGCGTGGGCCTTTGCCTCGACTGCTGCCCCCAGGCCCTCCCCCTGGGCGACCCCCTGGTCCTCCCCCAGGGCCCCCACCAGGTCTGCCCCCAGGTCCTCCTCCACGTGGTCCTCCTCCTCGTCTGCCCCCTCCTGCTCCGCCAGGTAAAGTGCTCTCTTTGTTTCAGTGCCAAGTCTCTTCTTGCTTTATTTTCCCTGGTTTTGCTGGGGTGATCAAGCCAGTGAGTATAATTAATTGCCAGTTTGCCTTTGGTCCTGTCTGTGTGGCTGCTTTGTGCTATGTGCTATTACGCTTCTCTGTGTAATAACAAGTAAGTGTTGTGTACAGTTTGGCAGCAAGAAATCTGCCCTCAAAAATGAAGTTTGAGAGTTTAAACTTTTGCTCTGCTGGACTTTTTCTGAATCATTTCTGTGTGTTGTAATGGTGCTCCCCTAAATGAATTGAAGATGGGGATATTTGTTTCCTCTGAGTGAGACATTTCTGATGACTCTGAAATTCCAGTGGGATGGATGGTCAAGAAACTTTTCAGATTATATTTTTGAAATTTGAAAGGGAGCAATATACAACCTCCTGTATCTGAAGATCAGCATTTTCAACCCAGCATTTGATACAGAGTTGAAAACTTTTTTTTTTAAAGCCAGTACTACTGTGTCTTGTTGGGGGTTGTTTTGGTTTGGTTGTTCTTCTTGGCATTCTGAGCCTGTGCAGTTTATTTTATGAAATACTTTAAAATTTCCAGGTATCGAGACAGCTCATGCTTTCTTTTCTTCTTGCAGGTATCCCTCCTCCTCGCCCAGGCATGTTACGGCCACCTCTGGTGCCCCCATTAGGACCTGCCCCACCTGGACTCTTTCCACCAGCTCCCATTCCAAATCCTGGGGTACTGAGTGCCCCACCCAGCTTGATTCAGCGCCCCAAGGCGGATGACACCAGTGCAGCCACCATTGAGAAGAAAGCCACGGCCACTATTAGTGCCAAGCCACAGATCACCAACCCCAAGGCAGAGATCACTCGCTTTGTGCCCACTGCCTTGCGAGTGCGCCGGGAGAATAAAGGGGCTTCAGCTGCCTCCCAGAGAAAACAAGATGATGAGCCTGCCCTCCCGTTAACCAAAGCTGCCCCCAAGGCTGGATCATCTGCCCCTATCTCTGTACAGACAAAGGATGATGTGTATGAAGCCTTCATGAAAGAAATGGAAGGTCTCCTGTGACCTGTCATAGTCCTAGTCAGCTTTCCTGCCCCTCTGAACACAGATCAGAGCACTGTGGAGGGAGAAGAAGGGAAAGTCCTCCTGCAAGGAACAAAAGGGCTCACATGACAGGGAATAGTTCCTTACCCCCAGGTTAACTTGCCAGTGTGCTGTGAGTAGAGACCACTGCAGATGAGGTGTGGCTGGGGACCTTTCAGAGCTAGCATGTCCACTTGGTGAAAGGAAATTACAGTAAAGAAGGAGATGCTGCTCCCCTCAAGTGCTCCCCCTTCCTTGGAGGGAGATAATGATACTCTGTGGAGGGGGGCGTGGGATGGGGGAGTGACTATGCTCTGCCTGAATCCCTACACACTCTGAATGTTCTGGTGAGGGTAGTGGAACATGTTTTTAAGGAGGCAGAAAAGTGTTAGCGGCATTTCATACACAAATGGTTGTCCAGTTTTTGTTTTCTGTACTTTTATCTTCCCTGTAAATATTTTATAATCATGGTTTTTTTTTTAGTTGCAGTGAGGTTGATCAATCATCTTTCTTCCAGGGTAGTCAGGGAGGTTGTTTGTTGCATATACTGTACACTGGAATTTTGCGCCCTATTCCCTTTATGGTCATCTTGATGGATTGTCATCGGCTAGGGAAACTTCATTTTGTCTTGTGAAGGACAATAAATGTTCAGTGTATCAAAATTCTGGCTCCCATGTGAATTGTGTAAAACTATCAGGCAGGTGGAGAGTGGGGAGGGTTCTTTGCTGGCCTTGGGAGGTGATAGAGCTATTCATAACCTCAGAAAATTAAAACTAACTGTGTTATAAATAACTTTTTTTTAAAGTTCCTAAATGTCCCTTTCAACCTTTATTAGTAACTAGTAGAAACTAGTCATGAAGTACTACTGATAATTAAAAAATACTTCTTTCATGTGCTCTTTCTTATGGGAAGGTTTGCTCCATATCAAGCCTCAGATAACCACTGGATGGCTACTGTAAGTAAAATGTTTTAATGGTAAGAGATGGACAGACAATTTTACTTGTGGATAACATCAATATTAAGATACCAGACTAGCAGATATCTCACCTCTCCTTTTTTCTTTTATTGTGGTCATACAGAGTTTGAGATTCTTCTCTGTAATACCACTTCCATTTTGTGCTCACATTTTTCATCTGTAGCTCTGAGTAGTGTTCACAGAATAAAAAATAATCTGGAGGAAATGGGCTGTGAAGGCACTGGGACACACAGGAGTGATGTGACTTGCCCAATGCATCATTGAAGATTGTGACTGCATAAAAATGTAAATAGAAAATAACTTCTGAGGTGAGTTAATTCAGCATAATCCATCAAATCATATCACTAGGCAGAGATTAATCTGAAATGTTACTGAAACCTCACAAGAGGGACCACACTTGGTTACCCAGAAATAAAGAGATAGTGACAATACTTTGTGTGTACTACGAAGCCCTTTAGTATTTTGCTTTGTTCATATTCATCCTGCTGCAACCGGCATATCCTGTACAGTTTAGATTTAGCCACATCCTTCTGTTACACTGATGTTGTACAACAGGCTCTTCCTCCCTTTTCCCCATAGCATGGGCTTCTTGTTTCCATAAATTCCAGTTGTGATTTTTTGTTGTTGTAGTCTGTCCTTGCTGAGAGTGTATGGAAGGAGAAAAATATGCCAGGAACTAAAGAGAAACCTTGGGTAATTACTAAATGAACTGGAGTCTCTGTCTCTCCAGACAAACATCCTGAAGGTTCAGGAAACCTCTTTGGTTTACTGGTGCTCCTCAGTAAAGCCTTGTAGCCAATTTTAGGAGCTCTATGAATTTAGACACAGAGTTGTTAATCCTGCACAGGGTGTAAAGTTAAGATTCCGCAAATCAAGCACAACAAGTGGCACAAAGTTACATCTTTTTTACCCAGTAAAATTTACATGAACCTGCTTATCCAATACATATTCTCTGCCTGCCTAATCCATAGTTATTGGGGTGATGTAATCTTATGCATTGCTAGAAATACAGTTATTTTCTTTGTTAAGGAACTTCTACAATAGAAGTTCCTTGATAACCTGATGACATCAGTTATATTTACAAAAAGTGACGTTTCAGCCTCGAGCTAGATAATGCAGCTTGAGGACACCAATACTACTTCGATTACAGCAATACCGGAATAATTGTCTCCAGAATCAGGGAAACCTCCTGTATTACGCGTCCCTGCCGAGTTTCTACACGTATCAGTAGCAGATGTTGCTACTTGAAGGGAAGTTTCCCTTTTATAGTAACAATAACTAGTTGTTAAAGTAGTGCCATAGTAGCAGTTCTGGGGTTTAAAGTACAGGACTACGTATTTGCAAAGGCCAGCGGTGCCCTTGCACAAGTTCTCCCGGTTCCTCTCCCGGGGCGGGTGGGACACGAGGCTCAGCGCGGCGGGACCGGGGCGCGCGGAGCGGAGACCGNTAAAAGCAAGTGAAAGAAATCTGAGGAGCGTTCTCACCTCAAAAACAACCCAAAGGCTCTTTTCAGAGCCACCCACTTCCTCATAAAAGGAGCTGGGCATCCTGGCTAAAATAAAGCACAAAAAAATTGCTGTCCCCTTCAAAAAGCACCAACCAAATAAAAAGCAAAAGCACCACCACCCCAAACTCTGTCTTTGATCTTGAAAACGAGATTGACTGTAAATAAAGAACAAGGTAACATTAATTTCTGCTAAATGCTACAAATAACGAGATCTGTTTCACGTGAAAGGAATTACTAAATTCTAGTGAGGGTGACAGACACAAAGTAGACTAATACCATAGGAAAGAGCCCACAGCCCCATCAGGCCTCTGCTCTTGCATTACATGAAGTTCAGCAATCTCGTTGATGTCTTGGAAAAACAACTGCCCCTCTAAACAATCTGTAGGCCCACAGATCTATTTATTTATTTTTAACAGTAGGGATTCTGAATTAGCAATATTTTTTTTTTTAAGTCTTAGGTCTGCCAAGACTATTTTGTGCCTCAGATCTGAATAAGCTGGAAAACAATTAGTAATTGGACACACAATGTGATGTGAAAAGGACTGCTGCCAGCTTTGATTCTGTCTTACAGGTGGTGCTGAACATTGCCATGAATATGTTAAAATAGAAATAAATCTCTGTTATTGGTCAATAAACACTTAAATAATTATCTATTTGAAAACTTGAATCATAACATTGTACAAAATTCCCGTATCACCAATAGTTACAATAGGAAGAGGAGGCAAGGAGTTAACATGCCCTTGGCAGAACAAAGGGTTGTAGGCACCAATAATTTTACCAGAGATTACTTCTTTTAATTCCCTGTACTCTGAAAAACAATGTGCATTTATTTTTAATTGAAGCACCATCTTGACAAAATGCAGCTGAGGACTGTCCTCCCCCTTGCTGGCAGCCATTTGTTTCAGTACACAGACACATCAGTTGGTTATGATATTTTTAATATTACTTCCAATGCAGGAATCAGTCACTGGAAAGTAAGTAAATAGAATATTTAGGAATCTGCTGTGAAAGCAGAGTCCTAATGGGTCACTTGGGCAAGTTTTATTGTGTAGAAGTAAGGAAAAAAAATCAGCTGCAGCAGTGTCTCCTTAGACAACGATGACTCAGATTTTCACCAATCAAGATGTATCAAAATAAAAACACTGATGAGTAATCTAATGATGGGGCACCGATTATAATAATTAACAAAAACTGGCCGTGTTAAATTCTTATGTCACCTAATTTATTAAGAAAGTAAGGGTTTTCCTGCAGCAGGGCACGAGGGAACCATGTCTGTATTGTGCACACTGAGCAAAAGAGTACAAGCTGCTCTGCTGTAAAAAGTCTTCTTCTGCAGCACAAACAGCCCTTCAAAAGACTTCAGTCTGCTTCTTGTCTTCCTGAATAATGGACTAGTTTAATTTATTTTAATTATTTTGGAAGGGGTTAAGTATTTTGGACAAAGGAGCTAATTTCTAATCCATATTCAGTGCTCAAGATGAGCCTGTGTTACTTCCTCCTCTTTGAAATCAATTCGCCACTAAAATATCGATTCAAAACCCTGGTTTTCAGTTCAGATTAAGAGAAGACCCTTTAAAGAATATTAATCAATTAATTTGGAAATTGAGTTCCCCATGTCGCCGATTTTATTTAGAAGGAAAAACAAAAGTTTCTGTCTCCCGAGGTCTGCCCAGGTCCAGGACTCAGGGTTTATCGCCTCTTTTTTTGCTCACCCGTTGCCTCTGCGAAAGGAAACTTTGCCGAGGGGAGAAAGAGTCTTTCTTTTTCACGTCGCTGCGAACTCCGGGGGGGTCGGTGGCAGAAATTCTGATAAAAACAGGCTTTTTTGGCTCCTAAGAAACACAAAATGAGCGGGGAGAAGGGACCTTTCTGCCGTGCAGCGGGGCGGGCTCTGCAACGCACCAATCACCGCGCGGCTCCGCTCTATAAATAAGAGGCCGCTGAGTTGCTCGAGGCCCAGTGGTTTCCTCTGGATCGTGGACGAAGCCTGACGCTATGTCGGAGACCGCTCCTGTTGCCGCTCCCGCTGTTTCTGCTCCCGGCGCCAAGGCCGCCGCCAAGAAGCCGAAGAAGGCGGCGGGCGGCTCCAAGGCCCGCAAGCCCGCGGGGCCCAGCGTCACCGAGCTCATCACCAAGGCCGTGTCCGCCTCCAAGGAGCGCAAGGGGCTCTCGCTCGCCGCGCTCAAGAAGGCGCTGGCCGCCGGCGGCTACGATGTGGAGAAGAACAACAGCCGCATCAAGCTGGGGCTCAAGAGCCTCGTCAGCAAGGGCACCCTGGTGCAGACCAAGGGCACCGGCGCCTCCGGCTCTTTCAAGCTGAATAAGAAACCTGGTGAGACAAAAGAGAAGGCAACCAAGAAGAAGCCGGCAGCCAAGCCCAAGAAGCCGGCGGCCAAGAAGCCCGCCAGCGCTGCCAAGAAGCCCAAGAAGGCAGCGGCCGTGAAGAAGAGCCCCAAGAAAGCCAAAAAGCCGGCGGCCGCACCGGCCAAGAAAGCGGCCAAGAGCCCCAAGAAAGCCGCCAAGGCAGGGCGCCCCAAGAAGGCAGCAAAGAGCCCGGCCAAGGCGAAAGCGGTGAAGCCCAAAGCAGCCAAGCCCAAGGCAGCCAAGCCCAAAGCGGCCAAGGCGAAGAAGGCGGCGCCCAAGAAGAAGTAAGACGACTGAGAAGAAATCTAAGAGTCTACTCATTTAAATAAACCCAAAGGCTCTTTTAAGAGCCACCCACCTACTCGCAAAAAGAGCTGGAACACTACGGTAATCACAGCAAAGTCTTTTAAAGTTTATAGGGAACTTAGTGCAGATTTTCGATACGTGCGTGTTAAAGGCACAGCCTCCCAAATTGTGAGGAGCCTTGTGATAACAGCGGCGCTGGCTCTGCCCTCTCTCTTGCCCGGCGCGGCAGGAGGCGGCGGCGCAGCGAGCGCCCTTCCTCCGGTGC
>WEKX01025976.1:69131-97598 GCA_013390025.1 Pitta sordida
AGCCCCGCCCTCCGCGGCCGTCACCCCCCCGCGCCGCATCGGCCTCTCACGGGCGGCGGGGCCGGGCCAGGCTGGGGGACATGAGGAAGGGAATGGGGCCAGGGATAGGGGGAGACGTGTGTCCGTCCCACCGCGGCCCCACACGCCCGGTCGCTTGCACAAGTTTTATAACACGCCCGAAAAAATGGCCGAGACATGAATTAAGACTTTATTTAATAAAATAAGTAAGGATTTCAAACCCTCAGAAAGACTTTACCAAGGAAGTTTTACTCCATATGCCGAGCGTAGGCTGCTGAAGCTCGGCTCCACATTNCTACTCATTTAAATAAACCCAAAGGCTCTTTTAAGAGCCACCCACCTACTCGCAAAAAGAGCTGGAACACTACGGTAATCACAGCAAAGTCTTTTAAAGTTTATAGGGAACTTAGTGCAGATTTTCGATACGTGCGTGTTAAAGGCACAGCCTCCCAAATTGTGAGGAGCCTTGTGATAACAGCGGCGCTGGCTCTGCCCTCTCTCTTGCCCGGCGCGGCAGGAGGCGGCGGCGCAGCGAGCGCCCTTCCTCCGGTGCAGGGGGAGTTTTAAAAGTGCCGCCTTGGGCCGCGATTGGCCCCGCACGGCTCGGCCAACCCCGCACCGCCTCCCGCCAGCCCCGCCCTCCGCGGCCGTCACNGATGCCCATGGCCTTGGAGGAGATGCCCGTGTCGGGGTGCACCTGCTTCAGCACCTTGTACACGTAGATCGAGTAGCTCTCCTTGCGGCTCTTCTTGCGCTTCTTGTCGCCTTTCTTTTGGGTCTTGGTGACGGCCTTCTTGGAGCCCTTCTTGGGCGCGGGGGCGGACTTGGCCGGCTCGGGCATAGCGAGACGTCCCTGGTCACCGCGTAGCACAGGAATACTCGCCCCGCCGAGTGCTGCTGTATTTATAGGGGCCTTATGCAAATCTCCGGCATCAGAAAGTAACGTTTCCATTGGACAACGGGCCGAGTGACGTCACCTGTGGCACGAACTGTTTTGCTATTGGTCCTTTTTAAACGCCGCGTTGCTATTGGTCAATAATTCAAACCCTATCAGCCAATCGGCAGGAGCTCTTTCAATCCCACTGCCGGGGGTGAAGCTCGGCCTCGTTCCGCCCGCGGGGTTCCCCGGGAGCGCCGGGATCGTGTGTCCCGACAAAATGTGATTATCAGCGACTTCTCCAGGCAGAAAAATACCCCAAAACAACCCAAGCACCCCAAACTACCGAAGATTGTAAGGGGATTTGCTACTCTTTTGGGCTTTTTTTTTTTTCCTTCTTAAAGCAACAAACCCGCATTCTNCGCCCGAAAAAATGGCCGAGACATGAATTAAGACTTTATTTAATAAAATAAGTAAGGATTTCAAACCCTCAGAAAGACTTTACCAAGGAAGTTTTACTCCATATGCCGAGCGTAGGCTGCTGAAGCTCGGCTCCACATTCACATACGTTTGAAGAAGAGATTACCTGATTTATCACACGCATGCAAGTGAAAAAGCTGCACTTACATACCTTCCACTACTAGCAGTGATTCACCCTTTTACTTGAAAAAATTGGTGGCTCTTAAAAGAGCCTTTGGGTTATAATTAGAAATCTCTTTTTACTTGGAGCTGGTGTANGCAACACACCCGCATGCTTCGTGTAAGAATCTGCATTTGTAACAACCACAAGATAAATGTAAAAGGGAAAAAGTCACAACCGGAAAAGATTTAGATACTCTAGAACACAAGTACTGTTAGTGGTGTTTGAAATTAATTCTTTTGGCCCACCGAACATGGTTTTTTTTTCAGCACTTTAAATGAGATGAAAATTCTGATTTAATTTGTAATACAAAATAATGTGGATTTTTTTTGAGTTGCAATAAATAGTAGATGGGTGTATTTGACTTAAAACCCAGATAATCATAGAAATGTGTATTTTATTCTGCAGTTTGAATATATCATGAACCAGAAATTAAAGCTGTTTTCTTGTTAACTTGACTTCGTTGTGTAAGAAAACATTTTTTTCCTTTATTAGACTAAAATTATTTAATGGCATTAGTAATTCTGATGTACTAGAATTTGCGGAGTTTTTAATTAAAATGCTGTATGTCAACATTATAAATTGCAATTACAAAATGATTTGCTAAATTAGAGCACTATAATCCACTTTTTAAAGGAATCAAGTTAATTTGATGTTAAACAAAGCTAGGACTGAAAAACTGGTGTCAAATAACCAGAGCTATAATTTCTTCTGGAAATCTTAAGTACTATTCAAAGTCTGTACTTTCTTGGTATCAGAGGAGATGGGTGGCATGGACCTATACCAGAAAGAAACCTGCCTGGCACGGATGAAAAAAAAAATCTCTCAATTTACCAAGTTGTTCTTGTTTCTGTTTTATTTTCCTTTTTACCCTGATGGGCAGAGTTATGGATCCACAAAGATATCCAGCCTTTGTCCAAAATGGTGCTGTCTGAAGAAAGAGAAGTAAGCAAAGAAAGAATGGGATCTTTCTCCCAGTGAGGAAGACTTTGCTTGAAAATGCTTCTGCTGTACTTGCCACCTAAGCTGGGGAAAACAAGCAGTATTGAGAAGAGTCTTTTCAGCTGCTTCGCTGATTTTGTGGCTCTATTTTAATGCCTTCCCTCCCTCCCCAGCCCTGCTCTCTCTCATCCAGAACAGGGAGGGATAGATACTGATCCATCTGCATTTGCTCTGCTTCTCCCCCCAGCACTGTTTAGCAGCTTGATGAGATCAGAGAAAATCTAGTAAGGCAGGAGGGAATTGTACCTGATTTGGCAAAGCAGAATGAGAAGCCAGAGTGGCCCGTCTTCAAACATTTAACTCTTGCACATGCTGTGAACCTGATGACTTTTCTTTGACATGAGCATTTTCTAGAAAACTAATTCACTGAGAACACCTTTCTCTGGGAATGGGAATTTTCTCATGAACATCTGTGGAAAGCCACACTGGGACAATGTAGCTCAGGGCTGACAGTCCTGGTTCCACTGTAACAGATGAAGGCTGTTGCTCTTGTCGCACTTCTCTGAAAGACTAAATGCAGAATAACAGAGGGGAATCCAGCAAAGTAAAATCCATAGGTCCAGAAAGCAGAGCTATTAAAAAGATTAAAATATTACAGCATATAAAGAAATCCAGGTTAAAGCTTCCATTCTGGAAAGCTGGCTACTGTGAACTGAAAAACTACTGCTTTATTTTATCCTTCTATTTAGAATATATGTTCAAACAAACAAAAAGACCCAAAACAACAGCACAGTAGTAACTGAAGGCCAGTGGTGTAGTTGGGTATGTTGTCACTTCACAAAGAGTGAAACTGAAGAGTTCTGAAAGAAAAATAGTTTGGGAGGGGAGCAGAAAGAAGCTTAGATGTTATTTATAGAGGGAACTCAAGTTTTGGAAAGAAATGATTGTGAAAGTCATTAATTATGGCAGGAGAGCATAGTTTATAACACTATTTATACAGAATATATTGAAAATTAATCTAGACAGTCATATTTCTCTCAATTTTTTTTTAAAAAAACATGTTGACTAAAGGGAATAGTTTGGTACTTGTTAACATCCCATCACCCATTATTCATCTCACTTCACTAAGAATGGAGTTTTGAGGGATTGACTAAAGCTTTGGAGCATCCAAAAGAAACAATCACGTTAAATCTGGAAACCTAAGTCTGAAGGGAGAGAATGGAGAAAAGTTCAGCTCTAGAGCAACTCAAGGATGTCAGAGCTGGATGGAGTCACAAGCCTATCTCATTTCACCAAACTCACAAGAACTGTGGTGCTCTGGTGTATCTGCTCCAGGTGAACATGTGCTGCGGGCTGATGGTTTCCTCCAGTTCAACTGGTTCCTGCTCCAGCTGGAAGTGTCCAGGAGGCAATAGGATGTCATCAAGGCAAAGATGCTGTTAGTGTTTTGCCACTGCAGCTCCTAGGTGAGCCCTACATAAATTTCTCTGGAAAAAGTTCTTTTTTTACTCTGAAATTTCAGAAAGACAGTTCTTTTCTGTCCATGATTATTGCCTTAAAAAGCTTCAACAAATAAATGGAAGTTTTGAGTAGTATGTTGACACTAATTATCTCGCCTTCTGCAATCTCTTCAGCCAGAAATGCTGAAGGACAAATTATCTGATGAAGAAAAGTCAGAAAATTGTGTTTTATCTCGAGTTTACAGAACACACCTATGAAAAACAGAGTTCCTCTCCTGAAAAACCAAAACAACAGAAAATATTAACCAAAATAAACCAGCAGAAGCAAAAATGTAGACTTTAAAGCATGTTGGATATTTAGATTGACTTCTGAACATAATTTCATTTTAGTCTGGTCTATGCTTCAGTGGAACAGAGAGAAAAGAACCAAGAACTACCAGGAAATTTTATAGAACAACTAGATCATCCAAGAAGATATTTACCACATAGCATTAGGAATGATTCCAAATATATTCATGATGAGCTGTCTAGCAGTTGTGATTATTTGGGAAGATTTTTAAAGCCGGTGATGAACCTTAGAATCATATTTGAGAAGCAAGGTTGAAAGGCTGTGGGTAGATACTGCAGGTATTCCAGTTGTTGAGATTGAAATTCTAAGCATAATTGTTTTATATGCTCCATACCTTGAAATCTATAACTGCAAAATTTTTAGTTTTGTGACTTGTTGAGTGTTGCTATTGTCTGAAGACCTTCTTGCTCCTTGGAGAAAGATTAAATATGTGGGTCATATTTCTACAGAGCAAAATAAGTGTACAAAAAAAAAAAGATGCTAGAAAAGAATAAAGATAGAGAGAAAATCAACATGCATCTTCAAAAAGAAAAAGTGGCATCTGGACATTTGAAACTACTGAAGATGATTAAGATGATGCAATCCATTAAGCAATGTGTCCTTCCTTTCTTCCCTGTGATTAGAGCTGCAGAACTACAGTAACTAAAAAAACTTGACTTGTGTTCAAAAACTAACATGTATTAAGTAAAGAACAAAAAAAAAAGCATATTAAATATGTAGTTCAATATGTATTGATAAAGAGGAAGACCATGCAAATTATCAAGTAGGTACATGCTGCACTTTTCCCTTTGCATATAGAGCAGTGCAGGTTTTTTCGTGGGTACAACAGCAAGAGAGACAAATCAACATCATCAACGTGTCAGCCTCAAGCACAACCGAGCCGCATGATCGTCGGGGACGGAGGATTCGCAAAAGACTTCCCCTCATGCAAAAAAACAAGTGAACCTCATGAAAAAAAAAAAAAAAAAAGTGAACGTATCGTTCTCAGGGAAAAAAAGAAAAATATAACTCCCCACCCATTAGTAACATTTCCCAGCTTTTTGTGGAAAGGGATGGATTCACTGTAGTACCGGGACCACTGCGCCCGCTCCTCTCCGCTGCCCGGCCGGGCCCCTTGTTCGGCGCAGCGCGATGGCGGCGGCGGAAGAGCGCGGGCGGGACGCGGCGCTCCCGGGCCTGCGGCNCGGGAAGGGCGGCGCCAAGCGCCACCGCAAGGTGCTGCGCGACAACATCCAGGGCATCACCAAGCCGGCCATCCGCCGCCTGGCTCGGCGCGGCGGCGTCAAGCGCATCTCGGGGCTCATCTACGAGGAGACGCGCGGCGTGCTGAAGGTGTTCCTGGAGAACGTGATTCGCGACGCCGTCACCTACACCGAGCACGCCAAGAGGAAGACGGTGACGGCCATGGACGTGGTGTACGCCCTCAAGCGCCAGGGCCGCACCCTCTACGGCTTCGGCGGCTAAAAGTCCTAATCATAAAAATCACTTGTCAAATCCACCAAGGCTCTTTTCAGAGCCACCCACGTATTTCACAATGAGAGCTGTTTATTGCTGACTGCGTTGTTGGTGCAAATTGTAAGCAGTAATTTTTGCTCCACGTATATTGTGTAATAAAAAAAACCCGTACTGGATTTGCAATTAGAGCTCTGTTTAGGAAAAGGTGGTGGCTCTTAAAAGAGCCTTTGGGTTATAATTAGAAATCTCTTTTTACTTGGAGCTGGTGTACTTGGTGACAGCCTTGGTGCCCTCGGACACGGCGTGCTTGGCCAGCTCTCCGGGCAGCAGGAGCCGCACGGCCGTCTGGATCTCCCGCGAGGTGATGGTGGAGCGCTTGTTGTAGTGCGCCAGGCGCGAGGCCTCGCCGGCGATGCGCTCGAAGATGTCGTTGACGAAGGAGTTCATGATGCCCATGGCCTTGGAGGAGATGCCCGTGTCGGGGTGCACCTGCTTCAGCACCTTGTACACGTAGATCGAGTAGCTCTCCTTCCTTGCTCTCTTTCGTTTCTTGTCACCTTTCTTCTGGGTCTTGGTGACGGCCTTCTTGGAGCCCTTCTTGGGTGCTGGCGCAGACTTGGCCGGCTCGGGCATCCTTTATGTTTTCTTCCCGAGCTCGTCCCTGTAGGCTCAACAACATTGAAAATGGCGCGTGCCCCCCCTATTTATAACGGCGTTATGCAAATTAGGGGATTGTAACCGTTCATTCCTATTGGAGTAAAAAATACCAACGTAGTTACACAGGGACTTCCGTCCTGACACCGTCACAGCTGCGGCGCTGCATTTACACCTTCGCTGTGCTCTGCAGTTATGAAGTTAATGTGCTGCTTAGAACAGTCAAGAAATTATTCCATACGCGATAAACAGGACTGAATTGACATTTATAGCGAAACTATGGAACTTTTCTGGTCGTGACATAGTAGCTTTTCCTGGACTTTTAGAAATATCACTATTTTGCTCTATTTTAGAATTGTAAATCCTAGAGCTACTCGCACCATTTTAGTATGATTTATCACAATTCCCAGTAGCTCAAAGATCTGTAATGAGCAGCTCTCATTGTGAAATACGTGGGTGGCTCTGAAAAGAGCCTTGGTGGATTTGACAAGTGATTTTTGTGATTAGGACTTTTAGCCGCCGAAGCCGTAGAGGGTGCGGCCCTGGCGCTTGAGGGCGTACACCACGTCCATGGCCGTCACCGTCTTCCTCTTGGCGTGCTCGGTGTAGGTGACGGCGTCGCGAATCACGTTCTCCAGGAACACCTTCAGCACGCCGCGCGTCTCCTCGTAGATGAGCCCCGAGATGCGCTTGACGCCGCCGCGCCGAGCCAGGCGGCGGATGGCCGGCTTGGTGATGCCCTGGATGTTGTCGCGCAGCACCTTGCGGTGGCGCTTGGCGCCGCCCTTCCCGAGCCCCTTACCGCCCTTGCCTCGGCCTGACATCGCCGCACTCCCTGCAGTCTCACTCAGGCTTTTGGACGGCCGGAACCGCTTTTTATTGCGTTGAGTCCGACCTGGTTGAGGACTGCGGTGAGAGGCGGGGTCTCGCTCTTACTTCCCGCCCCCCGCGCGCCTCCGCGCGATCTTCCCGCAGGCGCGGCCGAGACTCTCCCGGTTCTGTTTCAGCCGCGCGCGGCGGCTCCGCCTCTCCCGGGATGGGCCGGGCCCCGCCCCGCGCTGCCACGGACGGGCCGCGCTGCGCTGTCCCTGCCCGCTCTCAACCCGCCCGTCCCTTTGCTGCTCTCCCGTCCCGCCCCGGCTCTGCCCCTCTGTGCCGGTGACAATTCCGCGGCAGTTCTGGGTCTCCGCCGGCAGCGGAGCGGGAGCTGCGGCACCACCTTTCCCGTCCCTCCCCGCAGGGCTGCGGCAAAATCCGACCAATGTGGGGCCGCGCTGGGCGCTCCCGCCCCGCCGCTGCTCCACGTCCGCCCTTCCCGGCCGGTGATTGTGCTTCGGGCGCTTTAACAGTGGCTTTTAAATTGTTTAGTTATTAATTTTTGCCTGCACAGAGACCTTCTTCGGGTGTATCTATATAATCTCTGTCAGCCTTGCCCTCTTCAACCTACAGCTTTTTTTTGTTACTAAGTCCTTCTATTAAGTTACTATGTGTGTATTACTGAGACAATTTAAGTAAAGAAGTCTGTTACTAAGTGCTACATGAAAAGTGGGAAATACTCGATCTGCGTAGTAAGAGTAGGTGGTGGGGTTTTACCGTTTTTTAAAATCAAATGTAGAATTTTCTTCCCATGGACTAGAACGTGAAAAGTCCTGTGTTCCTGGCTCATTTGTTTGTTGCTCTGGGGTTTGGTAGGTCAGGATTTTTCCCCCTCCCAACACATTCGCACACACTTGCAAATACATATATATGTATTTATCTGTCGTATCCTTTACCCACCAACCATACTTTTGGCCATTTCGAGGACAGCTGACAGCCTCGAGAATTTTTCTGGAAGTGCAGACTGTAGGGAAGGACCCACAGGTCAGCACCTCATTTTCTGGGAATGCTTCCTACTGGGGAAGTAAGAGAATCCACACCGGAACGGAAATGAAAGATCATTATAATTCTCTCACACCAATATTTGCTGAGAACTTGTCATTTAAAATAGGAACACTGTTCAAATTTTTAACTGTCAGCAGTAAAATACAGGTCAGTGTTCCAACATTACTAATTTTCCTGGATTATGGAAGACTTGCTGAAAATAAAAAACTTCTTGACATAGATATTTTACACAGATAATTTATACTACGAGTAAACATAATTTCAAAATTAAAAAAAATACTTCTGTGTATTCCTGTTTTGTTTTTAACAGTACAATTTTTCACAAGTTTGTATTGATTTTGGCAGTAATAAATAGTTTTTATATTTAATAGAGCAATATTGAAATAAACATTAATAAGTTTTCAAAAAGTGTGCAACTGATACATTCCTAAAGAACATTTTAGGGATTTTGTTTTGGTGTAATTTCTCTCTAAATTCGCAGTATTCACAGTATAGATAAGGCTGGAAAGGACCTCAAAGATCATCTAGTCCAGCCTAAAAAAAATAAATAAAAAAAAAATAAACTGTGTGGGCTCGAACCACCAACCTTTTGCATTTAGTCTTCATATTCTGAGAACTCATGGCATTGTAAAACCTTTTCACTGGCATAAGTTTATGTAATTTCTTTGGAAAAGAAAAGGAAAAGAAAGGGCTTCAGTGACAACATCCCCATCCCCCTGCATCCTTATTTTTTATGAATCATAATTCTTTGCACATTTTAGGTTAAGAAATTAATTCTTTCCTCTTTACCATCTTTCATGATCTCCTCGAAAGTGTAGTAGATTCAAGTGCAAAAAGGAATTTGCTGTCTTTTTAGAAGATAGATAGATAGATAGATATGCCTAAACTACTGTTTGCACACAAAGAAACATAAGGTAACAGGTTTGAGTTTTGTTAGGTTTTGTTTGCTTGCAAGCTGTTGTTATCTTTTAGCTTTTTTCCCGTTTCCTTCTTCACCAGACAACTTTGTTCAAAACTCTTCAGCTTTCTTTCATGAAACTGTGTAAATATACTGATACTATAACATGTTTTAAAGCTTAGACAACTGCCTGTTTTGGAATTGTGATTCCAGCACTTAAGAATGTGTCACAGTGCAATTAATTTTTATTTTTCCTTAACATGGGACCCTCTGGGCTTTTATGATTAGTCATATTCTTATAAACTCCCTTAGTCAACCTTCTATTTGCTTCCTACATCTCAGCTGGAGTCTTCTAATATAGAGTGATTGATCTATTAACATGTGTGTGTCATTCTCCAGTCAGATAAGCCTCTTAGACTTAGAAAGCAAAAGCGCTTATCAACTCCAAAATCCGAATAGGAATGTTAAGTAAAGACATAATGAGGACTGATGGATAAAAGAACAAGTTATTGAAAGATATCTAAGAGGAGAAGGAATACAATACCATCCTTTTTGCAACGCCAAAGACCAGGGAGGCTCCGAGAGCTTTATTATGTAGTATGTAGTTGAGTTCTGCATCTATAGTGGGACAGTTGGGTGAATTAGTGGGAACTTTAAACTGTACTTTTAGTTGAGCAGGTGATAAAAAGTAAGTATTAAACGTTATTTATAATGTGTTAAAAAAAAAATCAAACCACTTCCACTTGCAAAACTCTTGAGGATGAAAAGTACAGTTTTTGAAAGTGTTCTTAAAATACAACATATACAAGAGCTTGTAAAATATTGCGTATTTTGAAATACCTCTAATGTAGTCATAGAGCCATTCTTTTCAGGACCGTTAAGGTAGACAGATCTTATAAGCTTAAGAACTCTATTCTTCCTGTTTAAATATTCCTAAATTAGAGTTCTTTGAAAACACATACTGACTGCAAATACACATGCACAAATACATGTGCCAATTATAATTCAGTCCTCACAGCACGTGTTCAGTATTGACTACTTCACATTAGACTGGCTGTGCATTTGACTTCTGTGCAGGCTGCGCTTGGTGCTGCTGCAAGGTGAACTCAGACTGCACACACAGCCCTAAGCAACAACTGGTGATGCTGCTGACTCAGTTTTCAGGCACTGAATGCAGAGGTGAGGTGACATGTTTGGTCAAGTGACATTTCTGTGCTATATTGGCTTAGACTGAGAATACCAAAGTAGTTCCAGGGGGACAAACATTGGGAATCCCTGATATTTTCTTTGGTATCTGTATAGTTATCACTCTTAGACTTTTTAAATTATCTCTCCTGGAAGTGAACTAGCTCATATTGATGTAAATGACCTTCTTTTTTTCTAAACGTGTTCTTTTTTTCCTAAGAACAGAAAACCAACAATATTTGTTTGTCAGATGATTGCCTGGGAGAACTGATGGGAAGATCCAAAAGAAAGTAACATTCAATTTCAACAACCAACACCATACTTCACTTAGGAGGAGGGGGAAGAGGGGCAGAAAAACCTTCCATAATGTTTCATTTCACAATATAACTGATTTGAATTGCATCTAGCATTGTTTATTGCTTAAAAGTCCTTTAATCTCAGTGTGACAAGGATTTGGACAATGAGCTGGCTGAGTGCAGCAAAGCATACAGAAATACTCAAATGCTATTTATCATTGCATTGGTGCAGTGGGGAATCTTACCTGCTTTTCACAGACTATCAGTAGTCTGAATTAATTTGTGACGTGTTCAGACCTCAGTACATTGAATTGGCATCTGAAATACACCAATTTACATTTGACTTTTGGCTGCTCCTGGTAGGCTGTGTCCCAGAAACAATTTTCTTTCCCCCCTTTTTTTTTTCTGTGCCCCTGCCCACCTACCATGAAGCTTCTTACATCATGCATTAAGCTCTATATCCTCACAATCATTACAATATTGGAATAGTGTACTAAAATCAATGGGATCATATGGAACTCTTACGGAAAGAGCATATCATGGGCCCTCTGCATCAATTACTTGCCTATTAATAACATCACAGGTTGAAGTTCTTGCAGGCCAGATTTTTCTATAGCTTTACAGGTTCATCCTGAAGGATCATTGCTGTGCTTGGAATAACATAAAATCAAAAATCCAGGGGCAGAAAGAGAGAGAGGGTGTTCACAAATATGTATATCAAATATTCATGGTATGGGGAAGGCATGTAATGGGAGATCTTCAGAAATATGATGCTGTGATGGGTAAGACAAAATGCAGAAAGAGCAGCAATAGGGACACACCAGATATTTAATATCTTGGATACACTTAAAACTTCACATGAGAAAAAGAATAAATGACATAACACAGCAGAGTGCAGACTTTGCTGATGTGTAAAGATGGAGTGTTCAAGCCCAGGAAGAAAAAGCATCCTCACATTACTGCACTAGCCAAATTTCAGTGCTTGGGGTAAAAGAGCACGAAAGACAGATATGGAACTGAAGCCATACATTGTTGACACATGAAAACTTGAGAAAGCACCATGGGTGGCCCAGATAAGAAAGGTGTGGAGGGAACAGTGTTGGGACAGTGCTGTGCTCCCCTCGGTGTGCTCTTTGTAACCTCAGTGGCCCTGCAGGTGGGGCTTTGTGACCAAACCCTTACCCCAACCCTAACGGCAGTTTTGGACTGAGGCTGAGGTGCCCAAACCATGGATGGCCTACATGAGAAAGGCGTGGAAGAAGCTATGTTGGGGCAGTGCCATGCTCACCTTGTCATGCCTTTTGCAGCACCAGTGTCCCTGGAGCTTTAGGTTTCATAGCTCTTTGAACCTGAAGCCATGCTTAGAAGCAGTTTTAGACTGAAGTGCAGGGCTCCATGGGTAGCACAGATGAGAACAGAGAAGAGGGAGCAATGTTGAGGCCTGTCTTTTGCAGCCTCAGTGTCCCTGGAGCTGCAGGATTTGTTCCTCTGAACATTACAGCTGGGGGCCGAGGCCTTCAACCAGTTGTGTTTACATTTTTTGTGTACAAATGGTTTTAATTCAATCCTGGTTTGCTGGGGTTCTATATATTATTACCTTCCTCTAGTTTCTTGCTTTTTTATTACTTGTCCTTTTTATTGCTCTAACAGCTTTACTGAGAACAGAGCTTTCAATTTTCTGTTGCTTCACAGTCTTACAGAGGAAATTTTACATAACTGTATTCTTCCTTCTCCGTAGTTTCATGAAATTCTAGTAGCTTAGCATGAGTAGCTGAAGTGGTCCTTGCATTAGGCCACAAGAGTTGACAAAAAGATTTTTTTTTGTTAAATTGCTGTAATTAATCCATAACAAGAGTAGCTTTCTAAAACTTAGTATGAAATCCTAACAAATGCTCATTCTGTTGTGACAGTGTTGTTTGAACACCTACAATCTGAAACATGCTTATATCTTGAAAATATAGCTTATAGTTGGAAAATACTACATGACATGAAAGTGGGAAAGAAGAGAGAGGCAACGATGCAGCAGAGCAGAACTGGCCAGGCTTGTAGGAGAGCTGAGGCTGTCTAAGCACAGACTTCACTGCCTGTGATCACTGAAGGCTGGAACCAACAGCTGAGTCACTAGTGAAAAGGGATTCACAAATTAAAACATGTTTAGGAGCTACTTTTGCTTATAGGCTTGTATGGAAACCACTACCATATCCCTTTACAAAACAATTACATTACAATAGTTAATTGAAATGAAAGCTTCACCTTTTTCAAATGGATATATCTGTTCAGATTTTTTCAGGAATTAATAGGTGCCATGCAGGACTGATTTAAATAGAAAGATGCTTTCATCAATACCTTCTCTTATGTATTTCTGATGAAATGAAGTATTTCACCAGGACCTCAGTAGCTATTCTTTATCTTACTCATTGAAGTGATAGGAATAACATTTTTCCAAGCAGTGATTTGAGTTGGGGCCCGTTCACTCATGGAGGATTGCTAGGAACAGTCTTAGTCAAATAAGCATCTTGCTGAACGTCTAAGATCACCTGCAAAAAGCAGCTTACATGATTAGCAATAGCAATTAGCAAGTCAATACTCAACTGGCCAGCACAATGGTCTCCCTCACATCCAGCTTCTGTTTAGCAGCATCCACTTGTCTCAGGCTCTTCTGCAAAAAACGCAGCTGAACCTCACTGGCACAAGAGGAAACTCCACTTATATTCTCACGGACGTCCTGCACAAAGTCACCTGTGTGTATGTTACACCCTTTCCTAATGTCTTGCACCCCAGAACTGCTTCACACTTAGGCATTATACATAATTTAGAGTTTATACAAGATCACTCACTCTTCCTGAAAAAAAAACCAAACATAATTGCACATCTGATCTTTGTCCGCTGATGGAATATGAGTGTTCCTTAAAATTCAATAATACACCTCTCTGAATGAGACAAAATAATACTTCAATTAAAACACTCCAAGGTCTTCAAAAGATGAGAAGAAAAATGACAGATTAAGGCAAATAAAACCCGTTTTCATGTCTCAGTCCTCAAAAATAATTTCTCTTGAACATGAAAAAAAGGAGCAGTTTTTGACCCAAATATCTTCTGAAATGTAAGTATTCTGACCATTGGCTTACATGAACTATCAAACAACTACTATATAAATTCCAGAAAAGCTATGTTACTTTATTTATTTATTTTGAATAATAAGCATGTATATACAGGTTCAGACAAATAAATAGCTTTTTGGCTATGACAGACAGTAACAGGAAATGAGTTTGTTTTCACCAAGACTCACTTCTCCAATCTCACTGGTGTTCTACCTGAAAACAACAGAAATCTGTTCTGAAAAACGTAATTGCTATGTCAATGCTCAAATGTAGTGGGATGAAGAAATCAGTGCAGAGACCTCTTAATTCCTCAGGCACTATTCCTGATCTTTCCCCCCTCCCTTTTATCCCTCTGAGGTTAAGCATCAGAAAATGGCTGAAAGTGAGAAAAACAAGAGGAAAGAAAATGGTGTCGAGGCACTTGATTGGTCAGATTTTGCCGCAGAGTCCAAATTCCTGACACAGAAAAAGGAAAATTAATAAAACGAAATGTATCACTAGTTAAGAGAAAACTAAGTCTTTCAGTTTTAGACTAAGCGAAATAATTCTTCTAAGCAATTCTCAGATACTCCTTGTTTCTGAGTTAAAGTGATGGCTGTGTTTAATTCAATCCAGCCGCTCCTTAAAGGCACAGGTACTAATGTGGAGCATTGAAAAGGACATTCTTTCCGCTAATTCAATGAAACAGCAACTTTCCCAAATTACATATAGCTGCCTGCAGTATTAAAACAGTAATAAGTTTTTAAACAAGCGACGCAAAGCCAAATTATTTTGGAAATGTAACTTTTTCAGACACCAGCTGCAGATCTATCGAGCAGGAGAGGAAGGGGATGTGCAGCTGAATTACAATCAGGGAAAAATCAGTTTTTCAGGTTGGCTCACAAAAATCACTTGAGACGGATAGGGTAGTCACATTTAAAAATAATTCTAGACTTGATGACAAGTTTTTTGTCACAGATACTCCTTGGAAAACACTTTCTCTGTGGTAAATTCAGCAAATCTTTTCGGGAGCAACAATGACGGAGAAAATTGATCCCAAGTGACATCTCTAGTAATTTATAGAGGATACTCAGAACCATTAAGGATGCCACGAGTGTGTCCTGCAGAAGACAGCAGCAGAAAGAAAAACGGTTTTGAAAACGTGATTCGCAGAAAATACTCTCCCCTTCATCCTACTCCCAGCTCTCTTTGGAAATAAATGTGAGGGCTGAATATACCCGTGGGACGTCGCTCAGGACAGCGATAAAACACTGGGAAAACTACGGAATTAACCCCCATTCCGGGAGAGTCGAGAAAGAACTTCGTGCACAGTCAGAAAACAAGACCTTCACGCTCCCCCTTCTCTCCCCAAAACACCACCCCCCCAAAAAAGAGCACTTAGAAAGGAAAACTTCGGCTACCGGGAGAATAAACCAGTAAATTGACGAAAAGTAACGTTACCGTACAAAGTAATGACAACACAGCAGAAAACATTTATAGCACATTAAATACTCCGTAATTACATACGCGTGATTTTGTTAAGATCCACCCCTTTACTAATTCAAGCAGTTTAAGAATGCTTTTACAGAAAATGCTTGTTTATCTGGGCATCTTCCTCAGAAAAGGAAACCTCGTTTACATTTTAGCAACAAAAAGTGACTGGAAAAAATACGCAGAAAGGGATTTTAAACCTGAATATACGTCCGAGCACGGTCACCTCAGCTGGATTTACCCACCCTGGGCTACTTTGCTACAGCCGTGACCAAGTTCCTCAAACCTGAACACATTTTGTTTGATACTTACGCGAGCTGCAAGATGTTGCTCACTGAAAAGACACCCGGGAAACAGGGAAATATCGCTTTCTAGGCATGAATAGGAATTTACAGCTCTTTAGTGGTCATGTGGTGGCTCTTAAAAGAGCCTTTGGGTTTTCGATAGTCTGAAAGATCCGTTCGCTCAGCCTTAAGCGCGCTCGCCGCGGATGCGCCGGGCGAGCTGGATGTCCTTGGGCATGATGGTGACGCGCTTGGCGTGGATGGCGCACAGGTTGGTGTCCTCGAAGAGCCCCACCAGGTAGGCCTCGCTGGCCTCCTGCAGCGCCATGACGGCCGAGCTCTGGAAGCGCAGGTCGGTCTTGAAGTCCTGCGCGATCTCGCGCACCAGGCGCTGGAAGGGCAGCTTGCGGATCAGCAGCTCCGTCGACTTCTGGTAGCGCCGGATCTCGCGCAGCGCCACCGTGCCGGGCCGGTAGCGGTGCGGCTTCTTGACGCCGCCCGTGGCCGGCGCGCTCTTGCGGGCCGCCTTGGTGGCCAGCTGCTTGCGGGGCGCCTTCCCGCCCGTCGACTTACGCGCCGTCTGCTTCGTACGCGCCATACTCCACAGAACAGCCGCGACCACGGAGCCAAACTACCCTGTACGAGAACCAGCCGCAGGGACGGGTATTTATAGCCATTCCCGCCCTGTGATTGGCCAGCGGGAAAGCCTGGCTGCCATTGGGCGAGGGGAGGGATTTGAAAAGCCCGCGCTGAGGCCGAAGCGGGGGGGGGAGCAGCCGCCGCTCCCCGCAACCCTCCCCCCTCCCTCTCGTATCCCTGAGCTGTGCCCGGCGGAGCGCCGCTGGGGGGGCAGTGCCCGCTGCCATGGCTATAGCCCGGCAGCCGCCGTGGAGCCGTTACCCCGCAGCAAACGCTTTTGTCACGTCCTCTGCTCGGCAACCAGAATTCAAGCACCGCATAAAAGGCGTTTTCTTAAAAACAGCCTTTCCTGTGCACCCTGAGCAACCTCGAGGTGATAAAGCTCACCTTCCCCCTTTTTTTGGTCCTGCATTTTAACTTCAAAATCCCCATTATGTTCTCACTTAGAAAACTCCTAATTCTGCCGCGCTTGTACTGCATCAATGACAAGAAAAAGTACACCACTTCTTTATGAAATCTCTAAACTAGGAAATTACACTGCTCTCTGTATCATTACACTTCTGCTGTGCTTGGTGTTACAGATTTCACTGTACGCTGCCTTCCAAATATCACAGAGACTAATCCCGGTAGGCTTTCCTGAGTAAACAAGCTGCTTTGGCTTAGGGCCAAGTCACTTGAGAATGACATCTCAGAGGGGGTAATATTTTTATTAGGGGGAAAATCATATAACCTGCATTGAAACAGGATTGTAATTTTATACAATAGGTTACTACTCTAAAAAGAAGGAAAACTTTAATAGCTTTAAAACTCGATTAGGTGCTTAACATGCTTTTTATAGATCTGCTGGACAGGCTGTCAGAATAGGATTCAGTAAGAGCACAAATCTTTCCCGATGCTTAAATAGGATAAACATTTTTCCCTTTTGCTTGTTAAGAGCATGTTCAAACCTGGGAACTAACACAGTGCCAAATACAAGTACCACTCACCGAAAGCAATCAGTGCGACAGACTCTTTTACTGAATATATGGGTGGCTCTTAAAAGAGCCTTTGGGTTTAAACTGCTGGTCCAAGATGCCCTACTTGGAGCTGGTGTACTTGGTGACAGCCTTGGTGCCCTCGGACACGGCGTGCTTGGCCAGCTCTCCGGGCAGCAGGAGCCGCACGGCCGTCTGGATCTCCCGCGAGGTGATGGTGGAGCGCTTGTTGTAGTGCGCCAGGCGCGAGGCCTCGCCGGCGATGCGCTCGAAGATGTCGTTGACGAAGGAGTTCATGATGCCCATGGCCTTGGAGGAGATGCCCGTGTCGGGGTGCACCTGCTTCAGCACCTTGTACACGTAGATCGAGTAGCTCTCCTTCCTAGTCTTTCTACGCTTCTTGTCACCTTTCTTTTGGGTCTTGGTGACGGCCTTCTTGGAACCCTTCTTAGGAGCAGGAGCAGATTTAGCCGGCTCCGGCATCTTACCACTCCGGCACTACCTGTGCACCGCAGGAACGACGTAAACAGAGCGGTGGCGACGCCCTTATTTATAGGGGCGGTATGCAAATGAGATGACTCAACAGCGCTTCTGCCTATTGGACAACCCGGGTCCGTGACGTCAACCCAGCTGGCTGCTTCGATTGGTCGCTACTTAATCTGCTTTCCCATTGGTAAGTTTTCCAATCTCTGCCTCCACCAATCACAAGTGCCCCCGAGCCCCAGAAGGAAGGGATAAAAAGGCAGAGTGGGAGCTTTAGCCGCGCTTCATCTATTTCTTAGAGGTTTCTGGTGCTTTGCGTAGAGCTTTATTTTTTTTTTTGTTTTCGTTCTTAATCTGCTTGTCTACTTTTCAGTGTGAGCGATGTCCGGGCGCGGGAAGCAGGGCGGGAAGGCGCGGGCCAAGGCCAAGTCGCGCTCGTCGCGGGCCGGGCTGCAGTTCCCCGTGGGCCGCGTGCACCGCCTGCTGCGCAAGGGCAACTACGCGGAGCGGGTGGGCGCCGGCGCGCCCGTGTACCTGGCGGCCGTGCTGGAGTACCTGACGGCCGAGATCCTGGAGCTGGCGGGCAACGCGGCCCGCGACAACAAGAAGACGCGCATCATCCCCCGCCACCTGCAGCTCGCCATCCGCAACGACGAGGAGCTCAACAAGCTGCTGGGCAAGGTGACGATCGCGCAGGGCGGCGTGCTGCCCAACATCCAGGCCGTGCTGCTGCCCAAGAAGACCGACAGCCACAAGGCGAAAGCCAAGTAAAACTATCTCAGACCAACAACCCAAAGGCTCTTTTCAGAGCCACCCACCTCTTCCTAGAAAGAGCAGGAACGCTTAGCCCTGGCAGTATCATATGTTGTTTGATCTTAAAACTTGTTAAAGAAAGCTTTCTGATGTATAAAGACTTTCAATGTACGTTCAGTTTTTAATTGTTCTTTCCTGCAGTTTTGTCTCTCCACGAAATCAATCTGCTTAGGTAAAGTGCTTCAGTTTACCTTTTTGTTAAAACAGTATTGACGTGAGTCCGTCACCGCCGCGTGGTTTAAGGGACGTGAACTCCGCAGGGATGGGCTGCCTGCGTCCCTCCCTCCGGATTCAGCACTTGGGAAGCGCGGCTGATCCCGGCGGGGGTGGGATGGGGCGGGACGGAGTCACCGCTGGCCAATCCAAAGGGAGCGCGCGGCTTTCGAATAGAAGGACTTGGCGTCCCCCTTCCCCCTGCTGAACCGGTGCTGGTTTTGGGTTTGGGGTGGAAGAGTGGTCCGAGTGCCTTTTGCGTAGTGTTTGGTTTTCTGCCTTCTGAGTTTTTAGGTTTTTTTCTCCTTTGCTATTTAGGTCTTTCAGGGCATAGTGAGAGAACTGTAAGTGCTTCATGGGATGCTGTCCAGGACAGTTTCCAAAGGGCAGCGTGAGTTATTCTACCTAAGCGATGGGCGATGGTGGTGGCTTTGTAACGGGGTTAAAGCGAAATAGTCTCGAGTGTGAATTCATACAGAAGCACTAGAGAGTCTCACAAAGGGGCCGTGGTTCATCCTGTAGGACTCTAGGCTTGAACTGATGTTTCAGCTCTTCCTCTTTCACCCTCACAAGCGTGGGTGGTCTTCCTTTTCTCACACTATCTGGTCTCCTCTGTGCCGCCGCCTTCGGCTTCTCCGAGATCTTCGGTACCACCTGGTGTTTGGCAGCGTTGGTCCCTTTTCGGGGTCTCTTGTCCTGCCTGACTGCGGGAGCCTCCTGTGCTGCATGGAGTGGCACACGGACACTGCCTCGGACACGGGGGCTGTGGCGGGTTTTTCTGGATCCCGGGATGTCAGCGGCGTGTGACCCCAGGCAGAGATCGGGATTCGCAGGGAGCAGCCTGTCCGCCACTGGGGCCTCGGAGAGTTCAGCGACAGCTCCCCTTCCTTCCTTTTCTTCTGACCAGGTTCAAGGTGGGGGTTTTTTTATTACTATTTATTAATTTATTTTCATTTTCTTCTCTCCCACTGTAAAGAACACCGCATTCCCTCCTAGGCATGTGTAGATAAAAGATGCATATTTCTTGCTCCTTCCGTAATGTTTTATCCGGAAGGAAAACACTGCCCTGAGGGGAAGCAGGAACACAGCGCCGGGAGCGGCCGCCCGAGGGCTGGGGAGGGTCTTTTCTTTGCTCTTTCAAACTGCCCTGAAGAACTAAGGCGAGGAAGACTGCAGGGCTGTTTTTTGTTTTGCGGTTGTCGACTTTTTTTTTTTTAGTTTTATTGGGTTGTTTCGGTTTTTTTCCCAGGGTTCTGCCTCCGGAGGCAGAGGAGTGAGTCACTGTGTTAATGGAAAATTTTTTCGAGCGAACCGAGATGGTGACGCGGGAGATGCCGAGCTGGGGATAGCAGGACTGCTGCTAACGGCACATGAGCCTTACACAATTTCCCGGTTGGAATGTGTTTGTTGGCTTTGTTTTTGTGTGTGTGTGGTGTTTGGTTTGTTCATTGCTTGATGTTTTTCTTGTTTCTTTGTTTAGTAACTTCAGTTTTTCTGTAGTTAGTATATTTGGAAAAATAAACTTCTGTTGATGTATATTTAATATGTGAAGAACAGATTACATGGGCCTGAAGTAGGAAATTGATTTGTACATTTTCACTGGACTAAGTATGTATTTGAAAATCCTGAAGCAGAGGCCTTTCGAGTTTTACTTTTGCCTTTGAAGCACAGTATGAGGAAGGAGCATTTCTTTTCCAGATTAATGCTTGTAGTTCCTTCTCAGGCATTTCAGTATATCTGGGGGGTTTTGTTGTGTTTGCTTCCTCCCCTCCTCCCCGCTGCTGATGTAGAAAAATCATTTGAAAACGCAAATATTCTAAGAGTTTTCAAATAAGATATGGGTAGATTGAAATCTAGTCGGAAGTGTTTTATTTTATTAATATGTTCCTCACTAGAAACTATATTATTAAAGTTAAATATTCTGATGTAATTTGTGAAGTTCACCATTTCCTTCTCTGACTTTTTAGCTGTATTTTTCCCCTTCGGATTGTGCATATAATGAGCTCAGTTTCCTTATGCAGAAATTTATAAACCATGATCTGTTCTCTATGCCACCAACAGGATTTTCATGATGGGTTTAAGTATGTTTTTCTTAGTAGAGGAAAACTGAGTTCTGTATATTCAATACTCTTTTTTTTTTTTTTTGGCTACATTATGCGTGGAATGTTTTTGTACAATTACTGTACTGCATATCTGTATTTCTGCTGACCAGTCATTCAGACTTAATGTAGAAAGGCAGTCTGGTTTTCTGCCTCAGGTAACTAGAATTTAACACATTCTTTGTCTGCATACCACAGTTTAAATAAAAGACTTGTATGTACGTACTGAAATAGGTTCACAGGTTATTCTGAGTTGGAAGGGACCCACAGGATCATTTAGTCCAACTCCCAAGCGAACGCCCACCCAGGGATCAGACCCACAAGTGTGGAACCACGGGCTGTTTCATTTGCATTCACATTGAGTAATCAGACAAAAAGAAACTAAAGAATAAACTAAATGCTTCCACACAGATAATTTGAAAAATAATCTAAAACTTGGGAGGTTAAAATTGCCTTAGGCAAATCCAGATTTAATTAGTACATGATCTCATGAAAATTCAGTATTCAACAAATCGCTTTTATACATTCTTTGTAGCTTTGTCTTAACAAAACCAACACTAAAATCTGTCAGGAAAATTTTGTGAGACACTTATGCATGAGAAACAGCAGCTTCTTTGCACACTCTAATGTCATTAATACGCTTGTTGTAGCCTCTTATGTGATATCATAATTTTTTCTCTACTATTTGCTTATGTGACAGATGAGTTAAAAGTGTTTTCTTGAAAGGCACAATATTTTATTTAATTGGAGTTATGGAATTTTCCTTCCAAAATTTAATTTCAAATCTTCATCCAATTATTCAACTATTTAATCTCAAAAAGGATGAAGGCTTTAGTTTTAAGAACAGTGCATAACAGATGCTTATGATCATGAAATAAACATTTATGTAGTGTCATACATGACCCTAATTTACTTGTGAACTTTGAGTGCATACAAAATATATTCTTATGCTTTACAGTGATAACTGTAGCACAGGTAGTACAATCTCTCAGATTACTTTCTCCAAAGAATGTTACTCAGTTTCTGGTTACTAAATAGCTCTCTGTTTTTCCACAGAGCACCAACAAATATGAGAATATTAAAAAATGGAAAAGAAAAATCTACTATGCTCAGTTGCTGAGAAATTAATTTTAAAAAAGGTAATAAAAGAATGTTCACTTTTAGGCTTTGTCATAGTAGCAATATAGTGTGAAAAAAGTCCTTGGATTTTCTTTTCCTACAAAAAGTCTTATTTATGTTGTTTTGGCTTGGGTTCTGTGAATTTGGTTTTAGATTTTTTTGTTTGTTTTTGAAAAAGACTATACATATACACTTAGTTTCTCTAGTTGCCTAAATGAGGACAGAACAGAAATATTGTTCAAGCTTGGCAGTAAACAGTCTTCTAAAGTCTTAAAGGAAAATGTGATTTTATTTTTTTCCCCATGAGAATTTGTTTTAGACTCGCAAGTTTATCAGTAATGTAGGCAAGTTTGAATATTTACCTAGCCCAACAAAAGTGAATGGAATTAACTACCTGGCATCAATGCTATCCCCATCATTCTATAGATTCCTCCTTTTAAAATTTATTTGAACATTTACATCACATAGTCTATGCAAAAGTCAAAATTTGTAGGTCTTTTATTAAATTACAACTTCCTTCACTCAAGTTTTCAGTTTCTTTAGTACCTTTCTCCACCCTTATGCAGCACATGAAAATACAATAAAACAGGAATATCCTACAAATCTGATGTAATGTTATAGTAACCATTTCAGTAATGCCACTGGTAATTTACTTTCCGTAAACACTTGGAAGCAGACTTGCTTAGACACCACATGAACCTTTCTGAGAAAAAATTATGCTGTATTTCTCTTAAATACATAGTACAAGATTGGTTCAGACTTCGGTAAACACGAAAAAAAAATGCATTTGTCTCCATCCACACCATTTTGGAGGCATTGATGCTGACATTCGGGAAGTTTGTTTGAAAATCTGGAAGCCAACTGTCCAACATCCATAGAAACGCTGCAGAAAACTGTTTGTTTGCAGGTTACAATAAATGCTCTGCATATACATATGAACAGATAAACAGGTTGCTGTAAACCATGGCTAAGGCCTCCCGTGTCTTTCTCTTGCATCTTCTGGGAGCTTTACCATTCCTGTGGCACAGCTGAGGAAGGCCGATGTGTTTCTCACACATTCTCACCGGGATCCTAAACCACTTCAGCCCGAGTGCCCGGCGGGGAAAGGAAGAGCGGGAGGGGGGCCCGGCACGACCCGCCTGGGCTGCAGCAATTTCTGACCAATCCTGCTCGGCAAGTAGCTTCCCTCCCTCTTTTACCTCCTCCCCCCTTCCCTTCGTCTCCATCTCCCTCTGGTTGCTTCCTCTGCCACCGCTTCCCGCCCTCCCCTCCTCCCTCACCCCCTGCGTCCTCCTGCCCCGTCCCTTCCTAAATCATTTTCATTTCGTTAATCCACAGACAAGGAAGATGAATCTGCTGCTTGGCGCCACAACGGGGCCATAAGCACCTTGCTCTGGCTGTTGTTAAAACCAGCCTGCATGTACAATAATTCTAGTGTTTCCCCCTCAGCTCCTAGTTTATATTTTTTCACTGCCATTTATTTGTAGCGAGGCTGCTGCCCAGGGTAAGAGGGAAAAAACCCACAAACCCAGACAGCCAAACAAAAGCAAAAAAACCTACCACAAACCCAAAACAACTCAAGGAGCAGTGGGGATGTTCACACTTGTTCTGTTAGAAAATGTTATTTTGATTTTGCAGGTTTCACAGCTGAGAGTGCAGTGGACCATCTTACATGTTAAAATACTTCTAAAAGGAGCCCATGATAATTAAATCCTTCCCTTGTCCATTCTGTCGGAGAAAACGTGATGTGTGACTGCATGGTACAGGAACAGCCCTGGTATACAACCTAGGCTGATGCAAACAAACCTTTTTTCCTCACGAGGAGGCATCTCTATATCTTTGAGAGTTTGATTGTTTCAGATCTCTGCACTTTAAATACAAATGATACTGCTCTTCATGTGTAGGGAGGGATTCCAAGAAACCAAGGCCTTTTCCTTAAGACACTGGAGCTTTTTCCTGTCATGGAATTCCTCTATTGCCTTCCCAACTAGTTTCTGAGTGAACCATGAAAATATGCACCAGCCCAAACCAGGGTGCTACCAACTTTGAAGCCCTGAGAAAAAAATAGTTAAGCACTTGAATAGAAGGGGGGTTTTAAGAGAAGTTGTTTTGCTGTTGTTTGGTTGGTTTGGGTTTTGTGGGGTTTTTTTACCTTATAGGAAGCCTAAAACTGATTCTCAAGACGTGCATATAATTAAATGGCTCAGTCTACAAGTTATTTACCACTGGCATTAGGAACTGCTTGTGCAAGCAGCTGTGTAGTTCAGAATTTACTTAAGGAAACTGCCTATGAAATGAAACAACGTTTCTTGTTTCAATAACCTTTTGGTTGGTAACCAGTTTTAGAGTTAGACCAGACCTCACATAATTTGATAGATGTAACCACTGACCCTTTAAACAGTAAAAATAAGCAAGAACATCTTCACCCAATAGTCATCTCTGTTCTGAAAGTGTGCTAGTATTCTTAGTAGAGAAGCCCTTTTACACCTTAAATCAATCATCTTTATAACTTTTCTCAGAACTTTTATTAGCACTCACATTACTTTATTAATTTATAGGCCAGAAATGTGCACACTACTCAAGGTGGGACTATTTCACACAATTCTACAAAGATACAATATCCTGTTTTACTGTGTGTTCCTCTCCTGATAATTCTTGACATCCAGGTTATTTTTGTTGCAGCGCTTTTCAGCATGGAAAACGTTTGTTTTAGCTATTTACTGGTTGTTTTCAGATGTGGGAAATTTTTTTATTAGGTTCAAACCAGAGAGTGCAATAAAAGTGGAAGATGGTTGTGAGACAGTTCTGAAGACTGACTGAGTTAAGGATCGGAGAGGAAGACAGGCAGCAAAATTGAAAACTATGGCTAAAAAACCAAGTAAATGAGAAGACTAAAATTTATTGTAATTTAATGGAATCCAAAACACTTAAAAATGGAGAGCCCAAGATGTTTATGCTGTAAAGGTCATGTCAAGTTCACTGTTGTGTATCAGGGAAGTGAAGAAGACTTTTTTGTTCCTCACCAAAAGTATGGTTGGATTTTCCCTTATGTTCAGAAGTCCAAGTCCACATACAGGCATTAAATTTCCCTTTCGTTGCTAATCTTGTGTGTGTGCAGGCTGCTAACTGCTGAAGTACCTTGTAGTCACAAGAAGCTCATACAGAATAGCCGCAGTATTGAATCAATATTTAATTATTGTACATGTAAAAATAAAAATCAGGTGAAAAAATATTACCTTGTAAATGCCTTTGTAACTTTCTTTCTCCTTTGTGTTTCNCTCCTTCAGGAGAAGTTGGGGTGGGTCTCTGGCATCCAGCCAGGGTCAAACCACGACAGGGTCAAACCAGAAGTCCAAGTCCACATACAGGCATTAAATTTCCCTTTCGTTGCTAATCTTGTGTGTGTGCAGGCTGCTAACTGCTGAAGTACCTTGTAGTCACAAGAAGCTCATACAGAATAGCCGCAGTATTGAATCAATATTTAATTATTGTACATGTAAAAATAAAAATCAGGTGAAAAAATATTACCTTGTAAATGCCTTTGTAACTTTCTTTCTCCTTTGTGTTTCTGGTTTGGTTTTGTTTGTTTTGTTTTCAGCCTGAGTTGTTCTTTTTACCATCTTGGTGACTTTGGGGATAACCAAGACTTACTGAGGGTTTCTGCATAAGCACATCAATGCATGAAAAGGTAACACTTTTAAGCATTAGCAGTTAAAAAACACGTGTGATTTTAATGTGATTTTTAAAGCTCTGTGAAAGATGGACCCCGGTGTGACGGGATAGGAACTACTCTCATGATTCATGTGGGTTTCCAGCACACAGTTACAAGTAGAGCCCAGAGGCTGTGCCCTGGGGCAGATCCATGGGAATCAGTCAGTCCAGGTACCGGGTTCATCATGTTCATCCATGTGTATGACAATGAGCTGTGGTCAGCTCAGTCCTAGTTTTCAGAGTCTGACAGTAATTTAGGGGCATATTGAGATGTGAAATGTGTAATTCTTCTCCCTATTGTGGGGTTAACCACCACTCATGCTGATGGGCCTGTCTTCAATATCCTGGAAGGTGTCCTGTGCAGAGGTTGACAGTTTGGAATCTCCATGTGAGTAGGGTGCACAGAGCATTAATACTGCTTGTGCTGTAATTAACAAACTTCTGATGCATGGAATTAGGCAATTTTTTAAATCAAGTTAAGTGTCACTCTAGCCAAAAATCCANTAACTTGTGATGCAACTTGCAAAAGTATTTTTTTCCTCCATGGAATTAGACAATTTTTTAAATCAGGTTAAGTGTCACTCTAGCCAAAAATCCACCTCTCTTTTAAGTTGGACTTTTACATTTAATGTGATAATGTTATGGAAACGCTTCTATTTCCCAAGGAAGATGAGGGAAAAAAAAGATGATTCCTTTCCCTCACAAATGTCTCATCTAAATAAAGTGGCACATTTATCACAACCTTTTACTTTAGGAGATGAAGCAAGTCTGTATCTCTATCTCCAATTCTCAGTATTTCTATCCTGATACTTTTACCTGGTTTAAAATCATACCACAGAGAATTTCTAAGTTAATATTAATTCTCCTAAGGACCTGAAACTGTGCAGGCAGATTCACCGACAGATCAGTAACTCCTTAAGTTCAGCTATCAGCTAAAGAGGTTTCCTGAAAACTACAAATGAAAGTAGATCCTTAAAGAGAAAACAAATTTTGGAACTCACTATTTCAACAGCCTCTTCAAAGGGACAGTTGTCTCTTGGGAAGGATGGGAGTATTAGAGGAACGTCAGGATGAGAGATTAAAGGCTGCTGTAGAAGGGAATAGGAGATTTAAAATCTGCTGACACTCCTACAGTGGGCAAAAGAGTAGAGTCATTCTCTCACTCATTCCCACCATCACTCAACCTGTTCCTTCACTCAAGTGTTGGCTGACTGCGTTCCCACGTCACAGGAGATGAGCCCAGGGCTCTTCCAGCTCATGCTGCCTGATCAGGAAAACTGTTTGCCCTTCTCATACTGCCTTGATTAATAGGAAAAGCTATTTGTAAAAAGAAAAATATTAATTTGCAGTCTGTATATACTCACGTGTTGGTTCTGGGGAACAAAATAATGCATGTACATGAACAGTGAGAGTGAAGGATGAACTAGGCCATAAGGTATGAGACTGGCAATTAAAGATGTCATATATGGAAATGAAGTCTTACACCAGAATTCAGTGAATTCAAATTGCTTAGATCTTATATTTTCTTCTATATCATTGAGAGATCCAAGTTCCTGTAAATGAGTGTTTTGCTCCTTTTGGTTTAGTTTTGTCTATTTTCAGGAAAGTCCTAATACTTCAATAATATTCACACTGTTACTTTATACCTACAGCTGCCAGTGAAAGGTTTAGAAAGATACTGTACACACACAAAATGCTAAAATAGAAACAAGAAAATTGAACTGTCTAACGTGGAAAAGATAAATTTGGGTAAGCATTAACTTGAACAATCATGAAATATTCCTTGAATAACCAAAGCACGCTGTAATGCACCAATCTATTCTGAGTACCCGTTCGTTATTGTCATATCTGCAAGGATATAATACTAATACTTGTAATAATAAATAATAATAGTAATAATAATACTTGTCATAATAAAAAATCATTCTTTAAATATGTGGCTTTTATTCCATTGAAGCTAAACTATTGCTTAGGTTAGTAATAAATTGTGTGGTAACTGATTCAGTTCTTCAGCTGAATTGTCCCTCTTAAGAAGGAATAGACGCTGGATAAGGATAAAAAGTTGATTATTTAAACAAGTCTAATATAGAGAGGCTCAAGAAAATATGATGCAAAAGTAAGCACTCACAGAGGCAACAGGAACCCCACCACAAACCAACATTTCCAGAATATAACCTATTATTATCTGAAGAAATAAAAGGCAAAATAATACTTTATTATGGTTCAATAAAGATTAAGATCATGAAAATTATGAGACACGTACATCATCTTCAAAAACACATGGAGCAATGTAGATTTTTTTTTTCATGGGCACATCAGCAACAGTCATAAATCAACCTCTTCATCTCAGTCTCACAAACATAACAATGCCGCATAATCATTAAATCGGAGATGCGGGACAGCACAAGAATCCACCCCTCGCAAAAAACAAACAAAATACCAACAAACAAAAAAACCCCAACAAAACGAAAAAATCATGTCGGCATCAGGGGGAAAAAAAACCACATTACATTACGATCTTTTCCCAGCTCTCTGTAGAAAACAGTGGATTCACTGTAGTACTGGAACCACGATGCTTGCCCGTTTCCGCTGCCCGGACGGGCCCTGTATTCGGGCGCAACACGAATGTCGGCAGCGGAGCGCGGGAGGGACGCGGCTCTCCCGGGCCTGCGGCTGCCATAGACCAGGATTTGCGGCAGATCCGCGGCTGGTAAAGTAGCGCTCCCAGTCGGAGGATCTGGGCAGCCGGGCCGGCGGCAGCGGGCAGGAGGTGACCCCGCCCGGCCCCGCCTGAACCGCGGCGGGGGCGGGATCGGCCGCACGGGAGCGATGGCGTGATTGGCCCCGCCCACGGGGGGAAGGGCCCGCCCTGGACCTGCCCCGCCGCAGTCCTCAACCAGGTCGGA
>WEKX01025979.1:0-10036 GCA_013390025.1 Pitta sordida
GGCAGCCGTGCTGCCGCTGCCACCGCTGCCACCGCCGCTGCCCCCGCAGCCACTGCGGCCGCCGACCCCGCTGCCGACACCCATGCCACGGCTGCCTCACATCGCTGCCCCTGCTGCTGCCTGTGCTCCCACCCCCACCTGTTCCGCTGCCCAGGCCCCGGCCACTGCCGCTGTGATCGCTGCTGCAGTGGCGGCAGCAAGTCACACATGCGCAGTTGCAAAACAAGTCTCCTACATCGGTAAAAAATCATGCTGCTAAGATCTGAAGCTGCAATATGGGGGGCACGAAGTGCAAGAAGGCCGACTGTTTACCTGCTTTGAATTTTTTTCCTTTTTTTCCTCCTGGGGTGAACTAGGGCAGGCGGCCATTTCTTTCATCAGAGGATGTTGGGATGGGCTGCTGTGCCTGCATGCTGACTGGCTCCTGCTATTTGCTCTGCTGCTGAGTGCTGCTGGCCGGCCCAGGGCCAGGGGTGCGTTTCCTGGAGCCCTGGCTTGGCGTGAGCAAGCGGGGAAGGGGTCAGCCTCCTGCAGGCCTGCGAGAGCCTGTGCGGCCGATGGTGAGGGCGTTTCCCTCCATGGCGGTGGCACCTGAGTGGCGATGGTGCAGGAGTGGCAGCAGCACATGGGCAGCAGTGGGCATTCGCTCAGGTTTCAGCCACGTGGAGCACGGTCATGGAGGATGTCATTGCGCAATGATATAAGCTGCCATCTCATCCAGAATAAATGGAAATGAGGTCAGGACACGNACAGCGCTAAGACTGAGGGGCAAGTGAAAGCATACTATGGTCTGATTCCTGCCACACCCAGCTGCACCCTCCACATTTCAAGTCCCCAGGACAATGCCTATGCACCTCCAGCAAGCGTGACCAGAGTTAAATGCTCTAAAATGTCTATGCAGGCAGGGTTAAATGGCTGCTGCTGCTTCCTTTAGAGCAATACTCCAGTGATGAGAGACTCTGAAGGATGCCATTTTTCTCTCTGGTTTGGTGTCTTGGGTTAGTGTTTGCAAAATACAGTTGGGTCTCCTATATCGCGCACCCGTGGTCTTATTTGGGACCTGCATAGCCCGACTTCGGCATTGAATGGCAGCCGTGCTGCCGCTGCCACCGCTGCCCCCGCCGCTGCCCCCGCAGCCACTGCGGCCGCCGACCCCGCTGCCGACACCCATGCCACGGCTGCCTCACATCGCTGCCCCTGCTGCTGCCTGTGCTCCCACCCCCACCTGTTCCGCTGCCCAGGCCCCGGCCACTGCCGCTGTGATCGCTGCTGCAGTGGCGGCAGCAAGTCACACATGCGCAGTTGCAAAACAAGTCTCCTACATCGGTAAAAAATCATGCTGCTAAGATCTGAAGCTGCAATATGGGGGGCACGAAGTGCAAGAAGGCCGACTGTTTACCTGCTTTGAATTTTTTTCCTTTTTTTCCTCCTGGGGTGAACTAGGGCAGGCGGCCATTTCTTTCATCAGAGGATGTTGGGATGGGCTGCTGTGCCTGCATGCTGACTGGCTCCTGCTATTTGCTCTGCTGCTGAGTGCTGCTGGCCGGCCCAGGGCCAGGGGTGCGTTTCCTGGAGCCCTGGCTTGGCGTGAGCAAGCGGGGAAGGGGTCAGCCTCCTGCAGGCCTGCGAGAGCCTGTGCGGCCGATGGTGAGGGCGTTTCCCTCCATGGCGGTGGCACCTGAGTGGCGATAGTGCAGGAGTGGCAGCAGCACATGGGCAGCAGTGGGCATTCGCTCAGGTTTCAGCCACGTGGAGCACGGTCATGGAGGATGTCATTGCGCAATGATATAAGCTGCCATCTCATCCAGAATAAATGGAAATGAGGTCAGGACACGCAACCTGCTGGAGCTGCATTTGATTGGCCACCGGGGATGACAGGGTGCACAGGTTTAAATACTCAGAGGAGGAGGCAGTCCGCCTCTTCCCCTCGGACCAGCTCCAGAGAGAAGCTGTGCGGAATCTAGCCACTTTTCCATGGAACTCTTCATCTTTCCTGGTATTCCAGCTGATGTCTGTTACCACAGCAGCAGATAGTATCCTGTTCCCTGAGAACAGACAGTGGACCCTGGATTCTTCCTGCTGCTTGAATCCTTTCATTACAGTTTTTATCCTTTTTTGGGTTTGGGGTATTGCTGCTTTGGAGTGGTTTGGGTCTCACTGCGTGTTGGGTGTGTAGGGGTTGTCAAGGGGCTTGATTTTTTGGGTTCTATTTTGTTTTTATTTCCCTGTTGCTAGTACACACTTGCACATACATTTTCATCCATATTTTTTAAAATAAATCCTGTTACATCTCTAACGGCCTCTTGTCCCAGAAGTAATAAGTGAACCCCCACTGTCTCAAACCAAATCATCTGGCTACGTGGAATGTGATGCTAATGGAGGTATGGGATTTAACCCTTGCAAATGAGCAACCTGATCCCTGTGATAGACCCAGACTCCTGCTCTGTGGTGGTGCTTGAAGTGACAGAGAGCATGGTGTGACTTATCAACAGTCACCTGTGTGTAAATTTTGTATTTTCAAGTTTTTTGGCTTTCTTGGTTGCTGACAGTGACATTCTCTAAAACCTGTTGAGTTTAATGTACGGGCATTTATTTACAGCTCCACCTCGACAGAGTTTTATGTTACTCTTTCATGGGATAATACATTGTTCACAAAAGAAAGGGACTAATAGTAGACTAGAGTTAAACCTAGTAAAAGCAGATGTTAGGTAATTTGTCACTGCACGACTCCACTAATGCATCGTTAGTCCAGGACTGCAGTACCCCTGCCATGTTTTAAAGTGCAGAAAGATAAGTGTTCGCTGTATTCTGGAGTGCCTTACTCTATATATGTAATTTAGGAATATGGGAAACAGTGCTCTGAATCTGATGGCCTTTTTCGACACAATTACAGGAGCAGCATGAAATGTTGAACATTTGCAGCAAGGGTGCACAGAGCAAACGGGAAGTTGGATGTCCAGGCTGTTAATTCAAGCCTAGATAAGCTTCAGACTAAGAGGATTTTAATTTGTTTTTTAGCCTAACATGATGCTTATAAGATAGCAGTTCTCCAGAGAAGAAGTTATTACAACCTATGCTCATCTGTAGAGGCACATTTAATGAGGAGGATATCTCATACTTTTTAATGGCCCTCTACAGGATTCAATGAAATGAATCTGAAAATGCATTGACTAGCAAAATGTTTTTATTTGACTGCAGATGAAGACAGACCGCAGATGAAGATCTGGAAAAAAGTGTGTGGTTTGAAATGAAATGAAAAGGACAACAGATGAGAAAGAATACCGCCATACCTTGGTACATTGCGCTGTCATATTCATGTCCTCATTGAGTTGCAAATTTTTTTCCCGCGAATCTGCCTCAGTGACTCGCGGTGCTTCCTGGTTGATGCATGCGCAGTGCCTTTGTTTCACTTGAGGAGCAGCACTAGCACTCCCCATAGAGCGAGACTGGCACAGCCCCATGGGGCAGGTGGGCAGCACCTCTCTCTCACTCACTGGGGACACCCACAGATCACTGATTTATGAGTGTTGCAAAAGTTACATGATGTTTATAGTCCTGCAGCTCCATGCCATGGCGCAGTATCCTGCCACGATCCCTGCCCTACTCCTGTGTGTCTCTGTGACTTGAAAGGCTTATGTATGCAGTACGTCGTATGTAGTCCAGAGAACATGGTGATACGTAGATGTAGCCCCAGGGAAAGCACTGCTTCAGCACTGTACCTACAGTCCTCTACAGGGACTGTGGCCAGAGCTACCATCTACTTTCCCCCTCTACCCCACCCTCCCGTGTGTTCTTTCAAATGTTTGTCCCCACCAACACCTTTCAGAGACTGCCTGTGTGTGTGCATCTGTGCATCTGTTCATTACTGTTTCCATGGGTACAGGCAGGGAAGGCGGTGCCAAGAGGTGTGCTAAACTGCAGCAGAGGCCAATTGCCAAGTGCTGTATGCTGGGATTGGGCAGCAGCAAGATGTGTCCACATCGCCACACCAGGAGGCTTCTGTTCCCCCATGTCTTTCTCCCGCTGCGGCAGATGGAACCAGCATTCTGCAGGGTCCACATGACCAGTGCTGCCGCTTCTGCACTTGGGACAGGTGGCAGCAGAAGAGGCAGCATGGCCAAAGAGAAGCCCAGGGATTCTCTGGGTGTCTCCCCAGGCAGAGAGGGCTCAGAAACGGTTCCTTTTGCTCCCCTGTGCTGTGAGAGCCTGTGGGGAGGAGTGGAAAACACTACCCAGTGCTCCTGATTGGCTGGGGATGGAGCAATGGGCACGGCCTGTATGCATCTTAATGACCCGTGACTGCTCGTGGATTAGAATATTTGCGGGACCCCAGGGACCCTGCGACTATGGAGCTATGATTTTTTTTTCTCTCAGGATGGAAACAGACAAGACACTAAACCCTTAGTGCCATATTTGCGTCTGTCTTTGTCCTTTCAGGACTACTTTCAGAGAAGGTACAAGGAACATCACTCAGTATTCTCAAACTCTTGCTGAAATTAATGGGAATAGAAAACTTTCAGTCCTGTAGAGCAGAAGCTTAATTCTGGAGGTCAAATGTAGGAGAGCATATGCCTCTACTGCATCCTCCTGATGCACACCCTCAGTCTTAAATCACGTTGGCAGAACAAGCCTGGCAAGGTTGGGCTGGCCACTCACAATTTTTCAAATGGCTAAACAGGGACAAATCATTCCTCTAGTTACCCACTGAGACCTCAATGAATAATCAAGCCTGCAATAAAGCCTGGAAATCACTAATCACTGGCTCTGTGAATAGTTAAGAACTAGACAGAGGTTCGGCAAAGCAAGCATCAGCAGGTGCACTCTTACTGGGAACATATAGTCATTTCATGTGTACAAAATCAGAGGAAGCTGTTCTGATTTTACTCAGCAACATGTGGTTAGCAGGTGCAGGTGAAAGGTCTAGCTTCTCTGGTGTATTTGGCTTTCTGTTTCTTAAGGGTACAGAAGCAGTTTGTGTGAACATGCAGATGGAGAAATCTCAATTTTTCTAACATGGTTCCCTTCAATCTTACATATTGGAAATATATGATACCTAAGCAATTTTTCTGGCAATGAGTTATGATACCACCTCAGGAGAAGGCTTTGGTGTGGGCTAGAGTCCTTTCATCTATGTGTATGTGCACATGAGTGTTCATACAGCTGGATGGCAGCTCTTTGAAATACAGTCATACCTTTGTGTTTGCCGATTACAGGTCTCCTGCGGGTCCCGCAGAACCTTTAGTCAACGAATAAGGGTTGGACATTAATGTGGCAAATTATTGCCAGAAATATGGCAGCTTTGGAACACTGCAACGCCCAGGCTCCTTACGGCAGCAAGGGGCATTGGAGTTGGCTTATTTTCCTTTTAACTGCAGCAGCCAGCACTGGCAGGAGTGCTTTGCCTGAGGCTATGAATATGCACATATGCACATATGCAGATATGCACTGGCAAGTCAAGCCTGGCTGCCATGGCCTGAATGGCTGGAATGGCCCCATGTGGGTCTCTGTGCTACAGTTAAAGACTTCCTGACTCCTGGAAGGGCCGACCAGGCCAGGGCTACCTGCCCCGACAGTGCAGGACGGCACCATTTGGTGAATAACTGAGTAAAGGCTGTGGGAAAAATTTCCACAAATATGAGAAGGTGCAAATACGACAGCGCAAATAACTGAGGTATGACAGCAGTATCATCTGAGAAACGCAGTGCTCTTGTTCTTTGTATATTTATGAGTCATTATTCTCTTAATATTGTAAGAATTTTTGCTCCCCCCCCACTTTGTACTCAGCAAAGAATGTAAAAAATAAGGGGTTTTTTGCATTCTGCTTGAGTAAAGTTCTCAGGACTGGTTAACTTTCAAGTGTTTATCAGCAGCAGATGCTGGACCTGATATAATTTGTCTTTACCTCCTTTTTTCCAGTAGTACAGAGTATGTTGCTTCCAGCACCTTGTGTGCTTGATCATTCACTTCTTTCTATAAAGAGTAGAGGTTGTGTTCCCTGAGGGAAATCTCGTGGTCAGTCCCAAGGATTGCTTTGTAATCTACTCAGCTGTAAGGAATGTGGTCTTTCCAGGCGCTGCTACCAAGCATGGCATGTTGCCTTCCTTTTCCTTTTATGCACTTCAGTGTTGCTAAGCCTTTCTCAGGAATACTTATTCCTGCAGACAGGGAGATCTCTGTAGTATAAAGTGATGACACCATGCACTAAGACATGCAGAAGCACTTTCAGGATGACCAAAGCCTAAGATCCAGATCCTTTACAGACACATTGAACTCAGATATTCTGTGTCTGTCTCAAATTTTGCTAATATTTTGGCTCAGTTTTGGATGATGGTCTAAAGGGGTGTCTGCAAGAGAAGTTGGACCTCCCAACTTTTGCCATTCCTCAGCCTTGTGGTTTTCAGGGCTGTTCAGACATAGGCATTGACACAGTAGTTTGTCCTGGCTGTGGCTTTTTCTACACAGCTTATGAATTGAGCCAAAAGTAGTGGTAGAGATGCAAAAAAGAGAGGACAAGACTGTTGCTGAAAAAGGGTGCTCCTGCTGCCAAGAATATCCTCTGTACATTTCTGCTTCAATCAATCCTTCGGATATAACCCTAAAGATTATTTGCCTTCTTTTTCTGTGCCAGGTCATCCCAGTGTTTAGCAATGAAGTATGCTGTTCCTGGCTGTTACTAATTAATATATTTTAACCTGTCAATGATTAATGTGGAAACTGGGAAGAATAATGCCATGGAGGCTACAGCCTGAGGTCTGCTGCCTGGCAACAGTGGATGTACATATCCATTAAACCAGGAAATTAGAAACTGGAGCAAGAACTGATCTGCCTGACATTTTGCAAGATGATATAAATGGGCCTACTCAACAAACACTAGATTTATGCGAGAATGTGAATGATACGTCTGGGGAAAAGGTATTATCTCTCTTATGAAGGTGGAGTTAATACCAAACATCAATTAAATATAGTTCATTAAAGCCTCTGGGTAATCTTATTTTTGGACAAGACCAGAAGAGCAATTTACAAGGACTGACAGGGGGTTTATCTTGGTAATAATCTCCACTTCTGCATGTAGCGTTTCTCATAGGATGAGCTAAGTGAAGTAGCATGTAGACTGTATCAACAATAACCTTTTCAGATGCAGAGACTGTGTAGTGAAAAGCAATAGTGGTTTACTATGTTTGAAGTAGTTGCATTAGAAAGCTTTTCTGAGACACACCAGTCATGATAGTGCTGATATGATGATGGTTGGTTTACACAGTCACTCCCCACCCTTAGAGGTGTAGGTTTGCCTCAGCCATGTTCATGGGACTTGACTTTACCTAAAATATTTCATCTGTATAAATGGAATGACTGGAGGCAGGGAAAACTGTGGTACTGTTATAGATAATGGGATGACATTTTATTGCCTCTTCCTGCTCTGCATAAAATATTCACAGGTTCACAGGTTATTCTGAGTTGGAAGGGATCCACAGTATCATCTAGTCCAACTCCCAAGTGAACGCCCACTCAGGGATCAGGCCCACAAGCGTGAAACCACGGGCACCACGCTCCATCCATCCAAGCCTCCCACCATCTAGACCAGGTCACTGAGCTCCTCATTTTCTCTATAAGTTCAATTACAATTATGATCGCATATCTTATTACCAGTTAGTGATGTGGATGTCAGGCAAAGAGAGAGAACAAAATTTCCTCAACACACCTGGAAGAAATAGGGTTAATATTGTCATGGAGCTCAAGTTGGCAGGGTAATTTCTGAGAATGCCTATCTTTCCTAGGTTCTGTTACAAAACAGGCTCCACGTTTGCATTTGGACATTAAAACTAACTGCTTCTGGAAGTGAACCCTCTTTTCTATTTTTCTGGTCTTTCCTGTAAAATCCTGGCTTCTTGCCAAGATGAAGGTTTCTTGCCTATGTTTCATTTGTGTCATATTTTCTCTTGTGTCATGAAGCACATGGGCTTGAGGGTGAAGGAGGCAGTGATGAGACTGAGCATCACTGATGGCAGAGGGAACAAAAGGCCCCCAGAGGGCTGCTGAAGGGTGTCAGGAGGGAGAGGGAAGTGAGGATGGGCTGAATGCTTGTGGTGGAGCTGAGCTATCTGGGGTCCTTTCACCAGAGAGAGACGGATAAAAAGGAGATACATAATAAATTTAATAAAATAAATAAATACTGCTCAGGAGAGGGTTAGAATTTAAATCTCTAGATGTTGAGACAAATTGCTTTATACAATTACCTGAAAGGAGGTTGTAGCCAGGTGAGGATTGGTCTCTTCTCTCAGGCAACCAGTGACAGAACCAGAGGACACAGTCTTAAGCTGGGGTCAGGGAAGGTTTAGACTGGATATCAGGAAAAACTTTTTCACAGAGAGAGCAGTTTCCTACTGGAATGGTCTGCCCAGGGAGGTGGTTTAATCATCATCCCTGGATCTCTTCTCTTTAAGAAGAGACTGGATGAGGTGCTTAGTGCCATGATTTAGATAAGATGGTGTTAGGTAATAGGTTGGACTCCATGATCCCAATGGTCTTTTCCAACCTTGTTAATTCTATGATTGTGTGAAATAGTGCACTGTCTTTCAGCAAGTAACTTGCTGAAACTGCAGCTTTTTAAGTGGGATGATTTTTCTAAGCCACTTTTTACTTCTTTGCTTGAAGTAGAAAATTTACCAGCACTTAGCATTACTAGCACCAGCACTTTAACTTGTAGACCCTATTTTCAGGGGACAAAAATGCACTTTCTTGCTCTAGCACCTCCTCAGAGATCATGTCCTTGTCTTTCTCAGATTCTCCCGATCGCCCCCACCCGGAGGTGAGAGATTATTGGAGGGACACTTAACAAAAGGTTCCATCTATGCAGCCCATAATGCCCTGCAGAGGTTAAATGCCTCTTGTTAAATGCTTCTAGTTAAATGCTGTGGCATTGCCATCCCTCTCCTCCTCACTCACTACCTCCTTCACTTTTCCTTCTTTCTGTGGCATGGAACCACAGTTTTGCTTCACCTATGGATATAATAATATCTATAACTTTCCAGAGCTTGACACAGCCTAAAGAAGGTTAAGTTTATGGCAGTGTATTTCAGCTGATCCTTGTTCATATCTGTGGTTTTCTGTTTCAGAGACACTTAGAGTAGTAAGTCATGTCAAATACTGTATAATGAGAGAAAACTGGAAATGTTGATTTACAGAAAGGATTATTTCCCATGGGCTGGGAATACCGTCATGTGTGATATTTGAGTTTTCTACTTCCCACAACTCTCCCCAAAGCATTTGGGGATCCTCAAGTATCTTTTTCTAGTAGTTATTTCGCTTTGTGGATTTGGGACTTTTCTCTACCTGTGTTAATTTAACAAACTATCATACACCACATCCAAAGGAAAGAGATAATCCATGGAAGTTTTTGGACTTGAGGGGGATATTCAGAATAGCATAAAAGCAAATCTGGTGATATAACATGCGGCAAAGCACAGTCATTTCCAAAAAAACCCCAGCTTGAGACATCCCTATTAACATAGTAGCTGCACTCTACTTAAAGAGCTGGCAGTAATATAGCCTGTTTCAAACCCATAAAATTTTATTGTATTGCCTGCCTTACTTCATATAACTAGCTCAGTTCTTTGCTGGGCAATGCTGTGCATCAGTCTGCAGCAGGTGTCATCTCCTATGGCAGAGAAGATAAGGTAGAAGCGTATTTCTTGGTGCCAGACTCTGGCCAGGGCCCAGCTTGCTCTCATTTTCAGGGCAGCTCTGACACAGATTTCTGCCGTGGGGCTTTGAAGTTAGAATGCTGGAAAACAAAGTGTCTGTGGGGCTGCTTCACCCTTTCAGAGCACAAGGAAACTTGCAGCTTCCTGAAGCAGAAAGATTTTAATTAATATTCCTTTTTTCTTTTCTTCCCCCTCCCCATTTCCTTCCTGGTAGCTTTTCTTCTGTGGTCCTACCTGACGCTGTTTTTCAGGTTTATTTGCTGCTGTCTCCATATGAGAACTTGATGTTTTCCTTGCCAAAGTGCTGTCCCTCACACTAGAGCAGAGTGAGCTAA
>WEKX01025982.1:0-25514 GCA_013390025.1 Pitta sordida
TGATTCTGTGATTCTGTGACTGTCAGTGCATAGAGAAGTCTCACATTGTTCTCTCTGGCACTTCTTTTTACACTAACTTTATGCACTCTCCTGATTTACTGAAGATATTTGATGTGTGGCGCTCATGGGCTTTGACTTTGGAGCACAGCTTTAGAATTCAAAAAAGTTGCCATCTTCCCTACTTTCATTTTTAGAGTTCTGTTATTGGCCTTTTTTTGTGCTACTTTGGTGGTATTGACTGAAGTTTATTCCTATTGTCAGTCATAAAGCAGAGGGGGAAAAAGAATTTCAGCATTATAGCATGATGTGAGGCCAAAAAAAGTGACTATTTCTTCGTGGTCATCTGATTTCCATGTGATTGTCAGTTCTCTGTAACATCTTCAGAAGAGGGCAGTGTCCCATGTGATCATGTAATTCCAGTGCCACAGTACTTGCAGTTGTGCGAACACTGCTTTGTGTTAAGCATTTGTGCTTACATAGTGCTAGTGATTAGCATCTACAGCCCACTCAGCAGAGCATGTTATCTTTTGTGGGGGTGCTGCTTCAAGCCATTCTGTCATTTAGTTGCATTTTATTATTATGTTCCTATGTCTGTGTTCTTCTAGCGCTATGGTGAAGTTTTGAATGCAGGCCTGGTTTACAGTTGCATGGTAACTTTTCTTTTCCCTTGCAACTGATACTATGTTGCATCTTCCGCAGGGACGCAGAGTTTGAGGAACCTTTTCTGGGAATAGGTAGTTTATACTCACTGTGAAGTCAGTTTGTATTTGCATGCCTGACAAACGTTGTGTCTGGCTGTTTGCAGCAATACCTGTACTTACCATATTCACTCTCAAGGGGAAGGCTGGACCTACGCACCTAATGGGATTTCAGCTTGTTTACTCAAGTGTTTGATACAAAGTTTGAAATAGACTTTCTCTGATGCTGAAGTTTCAGGTTGGGGGGGTTGTTCTTTGGGTTTGTTTTTTTTTTACTTCTGTGCTTTGAGAAAGCTTTCAAAAAGAGCAATAAATATCTTCAGTTGTACCTAGTGAGTACATTGAGAATGGCAGTGAATTTAAGCCTAAAAGCTGTTTATAGAAGAGCTGAGGCTCACTGTTGTTATTGCCAAGTTAATGAAAATTAATTTAGAGCCTTTTCTGACTCTTTGGGTGTGATTGTATGGTTTCAGACAGGAAGGTGTTGAGGGATATCTTCTTCCATTTGACAGATTTCCATGTCGAGCCTACAAGTTGACTTTTGACCACCAGCCCTGCAATAGTTGCTGTGCACTTCCAGCAGCTGAGCCCAGTTCCTTTTTTCTGTCACCGCCAATGCATTATCACTTCTGCCAGATAGATGGTCTTACAGTTACACTACAGTAACACCTATGCTAACTCATTAACGGCTAGAAAAAATTCACTGATATCACTCAAGGAAACAGGAAGGGAGCAGTCCTTATATTCTGGCAATCTTTTTGGGGGTTTGCCTCTGTAAACTCATTTTCCTTCCAGCACATTGTTGTCATGCAACCATGACGAATATGTGAGGCCAAAACAGCTCTTGCTGTGAATATGAGAGTAACACCTGACCTGTGTGGGAAGGGGCACTTTGACAAGCAGATCTGCAGATGCAAGCACAAGTGCCACCACGTTTTGTGGACAGGCTACCACAATCATGAGTGTCTTCCATCAGTTTTTCTGTGACTGCCAAGAAGTATGCCTCATGGTTATTCCCAACTGGTCATAGTAGATGTACTGTACAGATTGCCCTAACAAAACAATCTCTATTGCAGTGACAAACTGTCCACCCTGCACATGGTTTGCTTACAGCACACTTGCCTTCCTGACATATTGAGAGGAACTTCACTTCCAAGTACAAGTCAATCAAAAGCAGTGTAAGAAACCAAGGCATTCTAGAACCCTAAACTGCATAGCAATAAAGGCATTCCCCGTATTCTGGGAGATTCATGCCACGTGGCATCAGGAGCAGACCTTTTGGTGGGATGACAATGCATGCGGAGAGCTGCTTGCTGGACACTTAGCTCTTTCTGGCCAAACACTTTGTTACATTCCTTGGTTCATACTGGGCTCTCAGCAGTTGCCCCAGCAGGAGGGTGTGATCCAGAGAGGGTACCAACCCCATCTGAGCATCATTTCCCTTCCACTGGCAGAGGAGCTCGCCTCAAGACTCCCAAGGCTGTAAGGGATGATGCTGGCTTCATAAGTGCAGGGAAAACCCAACAGTTTCTGGCACACAGCATTCTGGGACTTGGTGAAATTCATTGAGCAACTAAAGTAGTTTTAGAAATATGGTGGAGTACCAGGATAGCAAGACTCTAGTTTGAGTTTTGCATGCTGAACAACTGAGAAGCAGAAATAGAGAGTGGACTTGAAACAGGTTACTGGAACACTTGTAATAGGGAGAGAGCCATCATACAAAACACTGGGCTGTCCACTTGCTTCATAGAGCCCTGTTCAAAAGCTGACTTCCTAAGGAGAAAGTACTGATGCATTCTCTCTCTGGGCATGAAACCTTTATGGGACGTAAGCCAAGAAAATATTACTTGTCACACTCTGTCAGAGCAGGTTTTCTTGCCCAGTAGAATAAATCTTTCTTAAAAGACCTCTTTCCCCAGAATGAAAAAGGATAATTAAAATTTGCTTTTCTTCATCAAAGTGTTTTGCAATGTCATTCGTGGCAAATGTGCTGCTCCACTCATCTCTTTCTCTCTTGTAGTTCCTCATTGACATTGCCTTGTGTAAAGACCCAAGACAAGCCCCCATCAGAGCAGTTTTTCTTTATTTGACATTTTGACATGAAAAAGAAAAAACTAAACTTGTCACTGTGAGAGAGCATATTGTGCTGGTCTCCCTGAGACAACTTGAATTGGGCTGAAAAGCTAGTGGCTGGCAAAAGGAAAGGTAGGCTGCTTACAGTTTCACTGGTATTAAAGACAAATATACCTTCCATAAAGTTCACTGTCAATTGTGGGCAACTTTTTTTTTTTTTTTAGAATACCATATAATACAGAAACATCTGACCAAAACTTTTTGAAGGCACCTTCAATACAGAGCTAAAATCAATCAAAAGCCCTTGCACCCTTCCAGGATGTCAAGACTACTCATACCAAAGTTTCTGAAATCTGTTACATGAAGAGTTATTGCTTTTAGGAAGTACATTTCTAGTTATATTTTGAGGAAGTCATGAAAGCAAAGAGGGTATATGTCCTGGTTTAGTTTTTTTGCTGCTCNGCAATAAAATCTCCTGAAGGATGGAGAGGGTACAGATGAGCAGTTTGTTGGAAATACTAAAATGCCACTAAGTGGATGGTTCTCTTTTTTTTCACCAGCACCCTGCTCGTCTTCAGTTTGGATGCAGGGAGGTCCTGAGTAGAGGCAAGATGAGGCATGAATGTTGGGACTGACTGCTGGCAGTAGCAGTGGAGATGAAGCTCAAATCTTCTCCTTGCTTATACATAGCTCTCAGGAGCAGAGCACAGCCGAGAGATACTGCTCTCTGGAAGGGTACCTTCTTGTTTGACAGGTCAAATGAGTGATTTAAGGAAAATGAGGTGGAAGTCTCAAGGTAATTTGCTTGCAAGCAGAAAAAAGTTTATTTTTGGCCCAAGAGCCAAGGAAAGAGGCACAGCAGTGCCCTCTGCCCTGTAAGGTGTCAAAAGAGGACCACCCATATTTATCACCAATCTTTAACCCCTTGCTTCATGCGTATGCAAATCACCCCATGAATATTCATCCCTTCAACTTTATGTCATGGCTATGCTCTCTGCCATAAGTCCTTCAAACAATTAACTCCAATGTTGCTCATTCTTTTCCCCTTGTTGTGGCTACCACTCACTTTTGTTTCCCTTCAGAGACTACAGGACAGCGTTTTTCACCCTTAATATTCAACCTTAACTCTCAGGCCTCCTGAATGATTTTGAAGTCTACTAATCCTTCTAAAATTCACTAAAAATTCACTAAATTTTCACTAGTTCATTAAAATCCATAAATCTCTATGCCGTTACCTAACTCACTAAATTTGTAATTTTCTGAATCTCCAAATCATGACTATATCAGCTTTCTAGAAAAACATAGCTCTTGAAGCTCCATTTACAAAGTAATTTATGAAATCAAAAATCGTTGCTTTGTTTTGGAGCTGTGTTGAGACACTTCATCTCTCCATGATGTGTCCCCAGGTAACCTCACTAGCTTTATCTCTGGTGTAGTGTTATACAGCTATAATACATAAAGGAAAAGGGTGGAGGGTGGCAAGGCCAGGTTATGTAGGACATTTCCAATCTTGCAGTACAAAATTCTACAGAAACACCCCTTGATTAAGGTCATAATTTCTAAAGTGTTTCCTGTACTTTGTGCATTGCTTTTTCCTCAGCCCTTCTGACAAGGTCAGAAAGGATTTCAGTTGCCGTTTGCAGTGACTCTTAAGCTGATGTCCATGTGAATGCATTTTTATTTTGATGTCTAACTCCTCATCTAAGTAGAAAGAGCTGCGGCGCTGAGGGCCAGAACTGATGCTCTAGAATCTATTGTAGGCTGGCTGAATTACTGTAGATGTGAAACTTGCCACATATGATGTTAGCGATTCTAAATGCGTAGTTGTTTGAATGACATACCTCCTTAGACCAAACCAAGCCTAGAAAAAACCTCTGTTTTGACATAGAAGCTGAATGTTAGGAAACTTCTCTTTTTAGCAATGCTGATATGGACTTGCAACCACGTATTTTTTTCTTTTTCCGTTGTATTTATTATTGCTGCTAATATTCATTGAGCATACTGCTTGCATTAGTAGAAGTACCTGCATTGGTTACAACAGTCTCCAGTCTTTCCTTCCGTGTAATTGTTTTCGTAGCTTTCATTGTGATCATTGAAGTAAGCACAACTGCTTCAAACCACTTGACTGCTGTAGTCAGAAATTGAGGCGGTCAGAGCTTACACAGAGGAGACAGTCTCTGTGCACAACATCCAGCTGCAAAAGTGAAATAGTTTACATAAAGTATAAAGCTGGACATGAGGACCTCTCTAGAAATCACTTAATCTATTTCTCTGCTTTAGAAGATCCACACAGCAGACTATAAGAAAATGTAATGGTATTCTCCCTATAGCAGCACTAACACTGAAGAGTGGAGCTTTTAATACTCTTTTCTTAACTAAGTGGTTATTGTTCGTTATTCATGATGGGTCAAAGTAAGTGCTTATAGGCAAAAAACATGTTAAAAACCATGCAAGGAAAATTTGATGGGTTTTGAGAGAAAGTGTATCCTATTACCAAGAATCTGGAAGATGAAGGTAATCTTAATGAGGGGTGGTAGTGTTGCTATTTTATGCCAAGAATGAAAGAGGTTGAATAGATTAGTAAGATGATGATATACCTATTTCTTATATTAATTTGATATAAGCTTTTTAATTTCCAGTGATCTGTTATTATTTCTCACTTAAGTTCTGAAGAAGTTAGCTAATCAGCCCTCCAAAAACTTAATGTTTTTCCACTCAAATTCCATCTGAAAGTCCAACTGGAAACTAATGTGGAAACATTCCTGTTCCACAAAGAGTACTTATGCCAGAAAAATGCATGCTTAACCTGAGTCCATGTAATTATTCAGCAGTCATGCTCCAAATATGCCGTCTTTGGTGCTGTACACACCACCACCTTCCAATCCTACCAGAGGAGGAGAACACTGTTTTTAATGAAGTGAACTATTTTTGGCACCGGTGATTTTCATCCATTACTTTCACAAGTACACTGTGATAGTTGTAGCACAGAGTTCTAATACAACATATTTCCATTTTAAACAAAACCTGTATCAAAGTAATAAGGAGCAGGGATCTTCAGCATGTTTTGACATAAAGATGAATTGCTGCATAAAAATTGCATAAATATTGAATTGCTGGATCACTAGCTCTATTTCCCCTGTAAGGAAGGGGATTGGAGAGCTGTGTTAGAGTGTTAGAGGGATTTGGCTAGAAATTTGTTTTACAAAAAGACTGTGCTTTCATATTGGAGAGCATAAAAATTCTGCACCCATCTCTGTCTTTGGAGTAGCTTTTAAAAAAATACAGATTCTTCACGTTGGAGCTATATGCATGCAGTAAGCCAAAGAAAAATCATTTTCATGGAGTATTTTTAATAATTATTCCATTTAGTTCAGTTATAGGGAGACTGTTGATAACAATAGTTAAACTAATTTGGTGCAGGAGAGAGAGGAGGTAAAAACCTCAAGCAAACCTAAATCTTGGGAAGAGCAGAGATTATTATTAGAAAAGGGATTTGAAACTTCATACATAACAGAATTTCTGTAACCGAAGTATCTTGACAAATACAGGAACTTTGGATGGTGTGTACTTAAAACGTACTGACATGGACCCAAAAGCAAATGAGTAGGTAAACGTCCAAGAATTTCCTACTGAAATCCTATTACCTATACATATGTGATAGGGAGGACACTGCAGGGTGGGGGCGGAGAGGGGAAAGCCGATAGTTTCTATATTGTTGCTGGTTATAAAGCAAGATTGGTAGATTAATCCTTTTGCCAGTGTTCCAGATTGATGGGTAATGTCACGATGTGCCATTCATGTCATGATGTGCCATTTGCCACTTAACTGTTGAATTAAACTTAGTCTTTATGCATGTAGGCTTTTACTTTTTATTTATTCTGTAAAAGACTTGCTACAAGTGTCATTCAGCTATCTCAACAAAAGAGAGCAAGTAATTTAAAAGTAGTAGATTTATATTTTTAATGAGTTATGCAGAATCTTCAAGTTACTCCCTTAGTTTACTCTTGATTCCTTTTCTTAGATTACAGTAAAGAGTGTGTTTAAGACTGTTAACTTAGCCATGCTATGAGTCAATCCATTTCATGCATCCATAGCTGAGAACTTAACAGAACTGAAAAACTGTACTTAAGTATTGTTTCTGTCTACATAACACTTTAGCTCTACTGAACATTAAAGATGGGTAGGTGTGAATGTCATGTTTGGAATGCAGCACTCTGTTTAATCCAGAGCAGTGTGTAATTTTCAGGGTGGTTTGGAGGGGTTCTTTCAGTTATGTTTCTGGTGTGCTTTGCCATTTTATTTTGCAAGTGAACTAGCTGAGTTGGAAGGAAACCAAATCTCATTCTGAAGCAGGAAGAGGGTATTTTGGAGAAGTGCCTCCCTCTTAGGAGAGACTTTGTGGGGAGTGCTGGTTCATTTCTTTAGTCAGCCCTGAGGAAGAGACTGAGTACCTGGCCATCCCACTGGAGTCAGGTGAATGTGTAAACACAGGGAAAGAGCAGTAAAGAAGAGAACAGAGGTGGAAGGAATGAGAAAGAATTTGTAGTCTTTCCAAATTTTGCACACAGTAGCTTAAATGCCTAGATTTAGGCACAAGAGAAGGTGGCCTTGCAAGGGCTGAGGCTGGAAGTGAAGGTGGAGATCATAAAAATCTGGAATTAAGAGGACTGTGTGAGAAATGCAGTCAACTGACAAAAGTGAAAATAGTGAGGTGGAAACCTTTCAGTTGTATTAAAAGAGCACAGTGAATGGGATGAAGAGGGCTGAGGATGATAAACAACAGAGATAAACAACCTGTGAAACCATGGAGCTTATTCAAAAGTTAGTGTTTTAAAAAAGGTGAAAGGCAGAAGAGTGATGTTTCATTGGTATTGCATAACTTTGACCAACAGAGACTATTAGCCATACAGCCACAAAAAAAAAAAATGGTGCATGTTGTGTCTCATCACCTGGTGAGAGAGAGCAAGACTGATCTATCCAGGAAAAACAATCACCGCTGGAGTGAAAGGAAGGAAAGGAGAGTGAGTAGTAGGAGGTGCCATGCTCCAAACCCTTTTAAATCTTGACTTGTCAGGTTGTTGCCCCTACTATAATTTCTAATCAGGAGATGGAGTAAACTCATGAGATGGTTGCAGCTATATGTTTACGGTGTCTTCATTGGAAGGTCTTCATTGAAAAGCAGACACAATACAGTTATACCTCCTCCATCGTGAGGAAAGGGACAGGTGACAGCCCTTGTGAAATATTAATGTCACAAAGAACTGCAGGTCGTTAATATGCATGCAGGCCACACCCACTGCCCCACCTCCTGGAACCCCGCAGGTCTCCGGGGCACTTTTTCGCTTCTCCCTTCAGACTCTCTGAANCAACATGTGGGAACTATTTCCACGAATCTTCAAGTGCTTCCCAAAATAATTCCATTGCATCAGAGTTGAAAGGAGAAATCTACTCAGAGGAATAGTTTGAAGACTTCTGTGTGATTGCTTAAGTCTTCTAATGTATCCATTTGCATTAAGTCTTAGACATTTAGATAACATTTTATATGAGTTTGTTGTGTTATGTCTTGATCATAAAGTCATGATTTCATGTGTGGGTTTTTTCATTTACTTTGCACATAAGTTGTATAGATCCCTCTTTTACTGGAAAAAGAAAATTATGTATAAAGATTATTTTTAATGTCATAAGAAATTTGATGACAACTTGGGAGAACACAAGCTAAATTCACTTTACAGTTATCTAAAGTGAGGGAAAATGACTCACTGGAAATTTTTATTGCCCTTAGAAAAGATGAAAAATCAACAAAAAAAGCTGAATTTAAGACTCAGTGATGTAGCATATAGATACACCTGATTTAGGCAGTATCTGAGGTTGAGCTTAAGAACTGTGCAGAGGCCTTAAGATACATCTTTCTTGTACAGCATGTTCTTCTGAGTGGGTGGCTTCCGAAAGACTTAGTGAAATTTCTGTTACGTTACTGGGTTGATACCTGCCAACTTGAGTTTACAAATCTTAACTTTTCACTAGAGTCCTCAGTAAATTTTGTTGTTTAATATTTTTAAACAATTATGAAATGCCTTCATAAGCCTTGACTCTCTCACAATTACGTGCTTGTGTGACAGTTCACTTTAGATAATAAATACTTGTTGATGTATTATACGGTATATACAAAGATTCATATTTGGGTTTATACAGAGCTTTTCATTCTTTGCTATAACTCCCATAGTCTTCTTCCTCATTATTTTGAACAATGCTATCTTTAAATAGAGATAAACTGGAGTTCAATTTATGTGATGTTCATGTGATTTGTTTGTATTACATTTGCAATACTACACGTTTCTGGTTTAATGCTTAATTGCAATTTAATCTCTTTACCTTTATTTTGTCAATTTAAATGTTGTTGAACATAATGATGTTCACAGATTATGCTCAGTTGGAAGGGACTCATGAGGATCACCATTCCAACTCCTGGCCCTGCACAAGACCACCCCTAAGAGTCACACCATATGCCTGAGAACATTGTCCAAATAGTTCTTGAACTCTCTCAGGCCTGGTGCTGTGACCACTTCACTGGGGTGCCTGTTTCAGTGCCCAGCCACCCTCTAGGTGAAAGGCCTTTTCCCTAATATGCAAACTAAATCTTCCCCGACTCAGCTTCAGACAATTTCCTTGGGTCCTGTCACTGGTCACCAGAGTGAAGAGATCAGTGTCTGCCCCCTCCACTTCCCCTCATGAGGATGTTGAATACTGCAGTGAGGTCTCCCCTCAGCCTCCCCAATGCTGAACAAACCGAGTGACCTCAGCTGCTCCTCTTAAGGCTTCTCCTCCAGACCCTTCACCATGCTCATGGACTCATTTTAGATGCTTCCTAATACCCTAGTGTTTTTTTTATGTTGTGATATAACATAATTTACTTGTTTCTATACTGTAATGTCAGGCTGAAATATACTGTACTCTGTACTGGGAGACTAAGAGAGTTGAGACAGTTCAGCCTGGAGAGGAGATGGCCCTGGAGCAACCTTCAGGCCTTTCAGCATCTGAAGGGGGCCCACAGGAAGGCTGGAGAGGAATTTTTTGGAAGTGCATGTAATGACAGGACAACAAATGGCTTTACGCTGAAAGAAGATAGATTTAAGTTCCATATTAGGAAAAAATTCTTTACTATGAAGGTGCTGAGGCACTGAAACAGGTTGTCCAGAGTTATCGTGGATGCCCCTCCCTGGAAGTGTTCAAGGCCAGGCTTGGTAGGATTTCGAGCAACCTGGTCTAGTGGACGGTGTCGCTGCCTGTAGCAGGGGGGTTGGAATGAGATGATCTCTAAGGTCTCTTCCAATCCAAACTAGTCTGATTCTATTAATGTATGATGCATCGTGACTCAAGTACTTATCTAGATACCCCTTCAAAGTGGTGAAGCAAACCACAGTTCAGTCACATCTAATTTAATGCGAAGAAGGTGAACTACATAAGGAGAACACAAATGGCCCCTGTTTCAAACAGAACTTATGCCACTATTTTTGTAATGTTTTGGTATTGAATTACACATTAAAACATCTCTAACTTTACTTTTCATGATGCCTGCCACTGTTCTCCCATCTCCAAGGTCATATTTCAGCTCCTGGGAATCCCACAGATTGCAGCTCCATGGGAAGAATGTGAGCCAGTCAGAAGGTGCTCCACTGAAATCCTCTTCAGTTTTAGAGCCCTGACTTGAAACAAAACCATCTTCAAAGTATAAAAATGTGAAGGTGTTGTCTTTGGATAGAAAAGAGGACTGCACTGTCACCTGGTTACATGACAACCATACTTGGCAAGGGGTATACATTAGGCTTCAGAAAAAGTACATCAGGAGAATGCAAATATTGCAGGCTTTTTGACTCTTAATTTCTTTTTCAAAGTGCTGTGCTTCTAATCAAAACCCATTTCATGGACAGAAACTCAGTCACTGCTTATGATAAAATATGTTAAGTATCTGTTAGTTGCACAATCTTAGTTGCACAATGTGTATAAAACTATAAACAAAATGTCATCTATTCATACTTTTTACCTTATTTTTATAATGCTCATTGTCTCATAGTGATGTATAGTGATGATAGTATATGTATACTGTACATATTTATATTTACACAGAGAGTAGCTTAAACTTGTCCTTTGTTCCACTTCTTGAAATTCAGCCTAATCATTGTGAGATTACATTTTTTCTCAGCTTCTTGTTTCTAAAGGTGAACAGTTCTTCAGTAATCTACTGGTGATGTTTACTGCCACATTGCTGATACATAGGATCCACTTTCCATCATCTCTGCGTGATGGACTGTACTAGTTAATAAGTACTTCTCAACTCAGCAAATATATGCACAGATGTGTGCATGCACTCACACTTCAACAGTCTAACTTGTTTGGCTTTAACTATGTTGGAAAAATTTATCATGGTTCTCTGAGTAGAATAAGAAAATCCCAAGCAGATCAACCCCTTTCCCTTCAGTGAGGGTGTTGGGGAAGGCACACAGAAAGGACTACCAGTGTTCTTGATCTTATTTTGAACATACAGGCACAATGCAGTAGTTATCTGTCTTCACCTCTTTTTCTCTGAGCCAGCCAGAGCCACCTGATTAATCTGCTCATGCTTAACAGTAATTACAGTGAATCCCCGGTGCATTGCAACCTCTGCATTATGACCCTGTCCATTTGCAAGGCAATTTTCTCGCAGTTTTGATTCAACCATTTGCAAGTTTACCTGGCCAACGCTTGCGCAGTGCTTCTGCTCTGCCAAGGGGCGGTGCTGCAGTGCCTGTGGGGCGGGACTCACCCCACCCTGCGGAGAGGGGGCTCGCAATGGTGGCATCATGCCCCTGTCCCTGACCTGGGAAACTGCCCCAAGAAAGTGAGGCAAGTGAGGTGGGGCAAGCGCTGTGTGCTGGGAGGGGGCAGCTGTCGCTGCGCCAGGGGGAGGCTTCTGTTCCCCTGCCCTCTGGGACCGTATGGGCAACGCTACCTCTCCCGGGACCAGCGGGACAGCCAGCGTGGGGCTGCCGTTGCATGGCCAGGACACCATGGGCACAAGCACTGGGGTCGGGGAGGGGGGGGGAGAGGGGAAGTGGCGTGGGTTATGGGCTGTGGGAGCGTGCTGGCAGCAGCCTGGAGAAGCCCACAGATTCTCGGAGGGGGAGGGGAGGAGAGGGATGTCTTCTGAGTCAGAGGGGGCTCAGAAACGGTTCCCTTTGCTCCCCTGTGCTGAGGGAGCCCAACGGGAGAAGCAGAAAAGTGTCCACAGAACTCCGGAGTGCGGGGGGGTGGAGCAATGGGCGTGGCCTGCATGCATATTAATGACCTGCACTTCTTTGCTAATTTGGTTTTTTGCAAGGCCTGTGGCGTGACCCATTCCTCAGAAATGATGGGGTATAACTGTATTATACTGGGGAGCTGTGTTCAGTGAGATGTGATCTTGACCCAATCTGTAAACGTGTGGTCCAGAACGTGGTTTAATTCTATGGTTTTCCACTCACTGTTGGTTACACATGCATACCTGTACAGAGATGAAGTAGAAGTATTCTGTCTTTTCATCTCCTTCTCTTCCCCACACCACCACCCCACCCAGCAATGCGATTATTCCTTTAAAATTTTTCATACACTACTTGGAAAAATATGAAGCATTTAAGAAATAATAATAAACAATAAATAACCTTTCTGAGGTACCTTACTTTTAGGTCTTTTAGATTTGTTATGATAATTGAGACTAGTAGCTCCTTCGGGTTTCAAAGAAAACAATGAAGACCATGACTTTTCTGCAAGCTTAGTAAACATTTAGAGAAGTCTGTTAGTGGCCTAATGAAATTGCAGAAGTTAGCAGAGCAGCAGAGACCTCCAGTTTCATCAGTGTTGTGTGCAGAAGTTCACAGCACAAGAGGATTTATGCAGACAATAAATACACATCTAAAAGTCATGATGAGTTGCTTTTAAAATAACCAAACCACAAAAAATATGAAGCATGAGCTTATAAAATGCGGAAGAGAATAGATTAGACAAATTCCCTACTTCTTTGTGTCTGTTTTCAGCTATGATAGAGTCAGCTTTCTTCTTCGTAGCTGGTACAGTGCTGTGATTTGCGTTTAGTAAGAGAATATTGTTGACAACACGCTGATGTGTAAATTGCTGCTCAGTAGTGCTTACCCTAAGTCAAGGGTTTTTCAATTTTCCATGATGTGCCAGTGAGCAGGTGCACAAGAAGCCAGGAGGGAGCACAGCCAGGACAATAATCCAAACTGGCCAAAGGGACATTCCATATCATGGAACATCATACCTGATGTATAAACTGGGAGGAGTTTGCCAGAAGAGGAGGGCAGTCAATGCTGGGGGAGGGATTGGGCGTCAGTCATCAGGTGCTGAGCAATTGTATTGTGTACCCTATTTCTCTTAGATTTGATTCCTCTTTCTCTCCTTCTTCTTTTCATTGCTATTGTTATTGTCATAAGTACATGTTTTATTTCATTAGAGCTGTTAAACTCTTATTAACTCATGAGTCTGGGTTTGTTTTTTTTCTGGTTCTTCTCCCTTTCTCACCTTGGAGGGGCTGAGAAGTGAGTAAGAAGCTGCTTGATACTTGGTTGCCCTTTGAGGTTAAACCACAACAGTATAATTTGTGACTTTTTGGTCTACCCTGCAACCTGTTGTTAGTTCTACAAAGTTGTGATAGGTTCATTTAATCCGTAAATATGCTTGAAAACTTAATTTAGCCCATCTACTTCTTTTGCTGTTTTAAACTTCAAATTCTAGCTACTTCCTATTGTCATCTGTTAGTGATACCATCCGAATGCTTGTACTAATTTAATGAATAAATTTATGGTTACACTCTTCAAACTTTATTTGAAAGATAATCAAACTTTTATAATCAAACTTTTATAATCACATATGTTGAGTCACTATAGTTTGATCAGGGTACTTTGGGAACTCGGTAAGTAGATACCAAAAGATACTGTAAGTCAGAAATCAGGAAAGGGAATTTAAAAGACATAGAGTTTATAAGGGTATAAACATATTTGTGAAAGGTACTCAGAAATTGGGAAATACCAGTTGTCAGTACCTTCGATTGATTTATAAATCTGTCTGATTTTCCCCTTGGTTCCCCTTCCCTGCTGTCCTTGCTCTTTTTGTCTTTACTGCTTTTCCAAAATATTTCTAGGGAAAGTATATCAACATGCATTTTACTGATGGATGTAAATTACAACTTCATTTTAACTCTGCACATTTTGGAAATGTATTGCACAATTGCCTAACATGTTGCTCTCCTACCTTTGTACTTGCAGCACTCTATTTTTTGTATGTAGTTTCCTAGTCAAGTTTAGTTAAGCCCTTGTGTTTGCTTTTCTGTAGTAGTAGTAGTTGAAAAAGACAATTCTTAACAGTGATCTCTGTGGCGTACCATCAGATTTCAGCTGGCTTATTCTCCTGCTTAGTCACTCATATATCATTTGAAGAGTGTTTTCTGTTAGCTTAAGTGCTGTACTTCTGGTATTTTCTCGGCTTCTGTCTAGAGAATTGAACATTGCAGGGCAAGGGGAGGAGCACAAAAGTGCTCCAACTTTTCAACTTTCAGAGCCTGAACAAATAGGGTAAGAGCCTATCAACCAGTCCTGCATTCATTCCCTATCTGCCTGTACTGTTTAGTTGACTGCAAAATTGAAAATGTGATTTGGGAAAAGGGTCTCTATGTTCCCTAACATGCCCTTTATGGGGAAAAGAGATATGCATGTACACTTAGAGAAACTGGCTGACAAGATACCTTGTTTTGGAGTATTCCAGTTTCTTTGTCTGTCAAGATGAAGGTTTTTTCTTGCAGGCATAGTGCTGGTATATAGCACTAAAGCTGCTATTCCATGAAACAACTTGTCTTTTGGGTGTGTTATGCATGAAACACAACTGCTTCCAGGTTCCATCTGCACAGAATGCTCCATTAGATTATTAACCAAGACTTACCCCACTTTTGCAAGACCATAAGGAAGAGAGAGGAAGAAGGGGGAAAAGGTTTGTCTCCAGTTTGGCTTTGCAGCTGAAGTGAAAATACTATTTTGCTTAGTTTAGAAGGTAGAGAGGGACTTAGTGTAGCTACAACCCTTCACGGTTTGTGGAGAAGCCTTACTTTTCTTTGGAAAAGACTTGTGTACTGCTGCCTCACTAGTGAGTTACGTGAGAGTTAACTTTCTTAGCAGAAGTGGCTCAGATGCCCTTGGTGACAGACAGTGGTGACTGTAGGGCTGACTGATGCTTGGATGCTTCTGGCCCTGGGAATCCCCTGCTTGGTTGGCCCTCCCTGTTTCAGATCTCTGAGGAAAGACAGAAGTGTCTGCGGTATACTAGTAAGTGTTCTGTTGGAGAAAACAAATCACTCTTATGGTTGAGTTGCAATTACTTTCACAGGCTAATCTAATAGTATTATGTAAATCTCTTTCTGTTGCACTAGTGTAATTTTAAAGAGGAAAGTAGTCAAACAAATAGTAAAAAACAGTTAGCTCTTAATACATTGTATTTTCAGAGTTTGTGTACTGAATACCAGATCTTTAAAACAGAAAATAAGTGTCAGAAACATACCAAGGCATTCTAACTACTCTGATAGCAAGATTATGCCTTTTCCTTGTTCCTGTTTCTTGCTCCCATTAAACTTTTTCTTTGGAATGCAGTTCTCAGAAGATAGCATGGAAAATCACCCCATTCTTTACGTATTGTGGCAATAAATACTAGATTTGTCTCTAGCAGTTAGTTGAGCACCTATGTGTCCAGCTTGGATCTCTCTCAAGGGGGTTCTTTGGGCAAGAGTTTTATTCCTCATGGAAGGAGGTAGCTGGGAAGAGCTGATGCAGACAGCTGGAAGCCGGAAGTAATACGGGGTGTGTGGCACCCCTAATCCCTGTGGAAAAAAAGGACTTCTTTGTGTTTTCCCTTTGATTCTAAAACAACTGTCTCTTTATTTAAAACTTTCCTTAGTTTCTGGTAATGAGTAGTTGTTTTGTGATCCAGAACCAGTAAGGGTTGACATATAGGTGCTTTACTGCTGCCTCCATGCCCTAACTGCATAACTGTTGCATATGTATATATGTATTGTAAAGGGCAGTGCGTGTCATCTTATGATGTAAAAAGGATGCAGAAATGTCATGTTTAGGTAATGGGTTAGTACTTGTTCTGAAGCAAATCTGTATGTGGGTGTGGAGGTATGCCAAGTGTCCCAAAAAGCGTGGGTTTAGGATAGTAATTAAATGCTAGTTGAGTAAGAATTACAAGATCACAAAACAAATTACTGTTATTAGCAGAAGTATTTGTTCTCATGTCAAGCTGTCATCCTGCTTTACTATTTGACCTGATTCTGCCATGTGGGAAAAAGATGATCTTGGATACTTAAGTATGAATTTGTTGTTTACTTCGGGGCGGAGGAGGTGGTGTGGAGAGTGAAGGGGTTTGCTGTAATTGTCTTGTAAAATGGCAGTAATTTTTTTACTCCATGCATTTTAAATCAAACCTACAAAAGTAAGGGAACTTAAAAAAACTCAAATGTTTTTCTGGCTTTGAAGACCCTGTATGAATGAGTGCTGAATCTGAAACTGTAGGATCTGTGGGAGGATGTTCTATGAGTGTTAACCCATACTGAGCTGACTTATAACAGCTTGTTGCTGCAGTTCTACAGGGGAAAGCTCAATAAATACCTTTGATTTACACATCTCCTCTGCTTTTGAAACAGGAGTTTAGGGAGAGTTGTAAAGTAGTGTGGCTTAGGGATCTTAGGCATGAAATAGCCCCTTTGATTGCAGCTTAAGTCTGATCTGCATGTACAGCCTTTATTAACAAACAACTAATTGTGCAGTTGTGTGCTGAATATCACAACAATAAGAAGGTTATTTGGTGTATAACTGGCACTTACCCTAGATAGTTGTTAGGTGATAATTTTCTTATAGTCTTGCAATGTCGAAGATTTTTGGAGACTCACATTCTGTAAACTGTGGATGAGACCAATCTATAAAGTCATGTGATTTTAAACAATATATTGGTCTTCTGATAACACTTCTATATTAAATCGTGATACATCAGGACATTCTTCAAACAGGTTGTTGTGGACAGAGGAAAAAAGTAAGACTGAAGAAATAAGTTACATAGCTCAGAAGAGGAGAGAGATCTCTTTGTTTTACATGGTTCCCTTTGTTTCAGTAGGTCAGCCTCATGGTGTAGCATCATAGTTGAACAATTGCCAGAATAAGATTAAACAGCCTTAGCCTTGAAGGTGTCTGAAGCATGAAGTGGTTTTGTGGAATGATATAATTCACCTCTGAATAATATTGTGGAAAAACCATCATGTCAGTGAAACATGGACAACTCTTAGTCCCCACCAACTTATTATAATGAAATGTTCTTGGGTATTAAAATATATTGTGTGTCTGTGTAGTTCAGGGTTACGACTGTACTTTTTTACTCGTAAGCTGTTGTTAGAATTATGTTGAGTTTACTATTTGGGGGGTTGTTGATGCTTGATTTGTTTAATTTGCATTAAAGGGATTTTGGTTTGCTTTAAGGGGGAAGGTTTTTTGGTTTTGTGGGGTTGATTGGTTGGTTTGCGTTTATTTTGTTGGGTTTGTTGGTTTTATTGGGTTTTGTTGTTTTTGTCTGTTTAGTGCCCAACTTTGTTCTTTCTCTGAAACTGAACTTTCTGCAAAGTTGACTGCTTTTTAAATAAAACTTTATCTCTCTGGAGATGCACGTTGTGGGGAATAGTGAGAGAGAATCACTGCTTTTCTCCCTTTAAGCAAGGGCCAGAAAACTGTTTTCTCTTCTGAGCAACAGTGCAAATACCTCTACTCTGTCTGGCTGTTCCACAGTGAAAAATTGCTCAGACCTTGGAGAACAAACCCAGAGCTTCTGTTGCAGGAATACTTTTTATGAAGTTGAATTGAACCAAGCAGTGAAAGATGATGGACCTTAGATTACCTTATCTAGCTCTCTGCTGTCAGTTTAGGATGACAAAGGCAGTCCAGAGGTCTATGTCTCCTCTACCAGTCACATATGAATGTCATAACTGTCTAAGAGCGTCTCTAATACCGCTAGCTGACCAAGTCTGGGCAAGTGAAGTAGGTCCTCCAGCCTATATGTGGTAGAGAAGTGGATTTGGTGTGGTCTAAAGCAGCACTCTCTCTACCACGATACATATGGGTCCTCATAAAGTGAATATGACCCTTGACAATTTTGTGCAGAATTGCTGCGGTTTGGAATTTAAGGCAAGGATTTTTTTCATGCAACCTCAACTTCATGGACTGATTGCATTAAATAATGAATAATGAAACGTGAGTGTTGATGATAACATTGAAACAAACCCAAAACCCTGTTCACTGCATCTCTTGGAGTTTACTTCTCTTACTACCCAAGGCTGCATTCAAAGGTTTCTCAACAGGTGGTGGGTGCTCTAGAGGTTCTTTGTAGGCATTCATAGGAGAGGACCTGTCTCTGCCCTGCCTTGTGCAAGTGACAGTCCTTTACCCTAGCTCAACTGCATGTCCCAGTTAAAGACAATTTGTCACTCAGGTTTCTCTGTGGGGTCAGCACAATAATGGTGGCATGAAATGTATAGCTTTGAAGGATTACCACTTGGCACTTCGTCATTGCATGATGCCCTATAAGTAGGTGATGCATCTTCCTAGATATCTCCGTGTCAGCTGTAATTAATTAACCACTAATACAGGTTATCTCCTCTTCTAGGTACTGGGTGAAATAATACAGTTGACCCTCTTGCACTTCACGCCCCCCATATTGCGTCTTCAGATCTTAGCAGCATGATTTTTTAGTGATGAAGGAGGCCCATTTTCACAACTGCACATGCACGACCTACCACCACGGTGGCAGGGGCGGCAGCGTGGGTGGCAGTGGTGGTGTGGGCGGCAGCAGTGGCGGCGCAGGCGGCGGCGGTGCGGCCACCATTCAACGCAGAAGTGGGACTTCATGGACCCTGATTAAGACCACGGGTCCACGATATAGGAGACCCAACCGTACATGCCTAAATGTTATAGACTGTTGAGGTAGTCAAGCCTTCTAGGGTTAGCTTTGACTTAACCACCATTGTAAATCTGCTTTAGAGAGCAGCATTTCCTCAGTTAACAGAACAGGCTAACTTGAGAAATTTTTCTCATTAGTATAATTTGTTAACTCTCAATTTCTTGATATGGTGAAAATAATTAAGAGATTTCTAGAGAATCCTCAGCAAGAGATTGGGGAAACATAAAAAGAAAACAGCAGTACATATTAAGAATCCTATTCTGGCTTTAATTCAGCATTAGGTTTCTGGAGATTTCTGATCTAAATCAGGATGTATATCTAGCAACAGCAGGCTTATAGATATCATGCTGGAGTTAGCAGCTTCCTTGGGTTTCTTCTGGTTTGTAACAGAAACACAGGCTTTTGCTTCTCAGTGTGTTGGTACTTTTCTTATCTGCAGACTCGTACTTTACAACACAATACAATAACTGAAATTCCTGATAGTATTGTATTTAATCAGTGTTTTAAAACTAAAAACCAAACCAGTGTCATGAGAGCCAGTGTGGTTTTAAAAACTTTTTCAAAAATTAACTTGAAGGTGGAGTAAATTAATATTGACCAATCATATTGTAAGAAACTGAAATGGTAAGAAGCTGAGAACTGTCTCATTGGAAGAACAAAAAAAAGAAAAAATCCTTGACATACATAATACTTTTGCCCAGTAATCTGCAGTGCGAATGTTTGTCAAAAATTTAATTATCCTCACAGGTGCTATCTTTTACTTACAGACATGCTGAAGTCTGTACATTCGTGTGATACAAAAGTCATAACTTACTTCTGCTTCTTCTAGGCCAGGAATTATGTTAGATTGCATAAAAAGCATTAATATACTTTAATCAAGCACAGTTAACAGCTCTTTCCTCCACCACAGTAAACACAGGCTACTCTTAACTCTAAACTTTCTTTGAACAGAAACTCATCTTTTTTTAATTATTCTTATTATTATTTTAGTGGGCAGTTTGCTGTAGTGAAAAAATGCCGTGAGAAAAGTACTGGTCAGCAATTTGCAGCAAAATTCATCAAGAAAAGAAGAACAAAATCCAGCCGGCGTGGAGTAAGCCGGGAAGATATTGAGCGAGAAGTTGGCATACTAAAGGAAATCCGACATCCCAATGTGATTACACTTCATGATGTTTACGAGAACAAAACAGATGTCATTCTTATTCTGGAACTGTAAGTAACTCTAGAGACCTGTGGAAAAGTAGCAGAATATTTGGTTCTTTGTTTTTTAAACTAGACACTTAGAGAATTGCAGTGATTTAATGGAAATTCCTTATCACACCAAAAGAGGATAAGTAATAGCCTTAAAATTCTTTATTTCTAAGTCAGTGTTGTAGTTTTCTGATTTCTACATTTGTTTTTCACTCTAATTGCACTACAGAGGTTGAAAAAAGTCTGTGTGTTTAGGATTTCCTTGTGTTTGTTACTCTCATCATTGTTGATATTAAGGATCTAGAATGATAGCCAGGAACTAAATAAACTGATTTGAAGGTAAGAAGAAAGGGAAATATAGATTATAAGTGGAGGTTAGTTTAGCAAGTTTTACTGTGTTTTATGTTTCCCTCAGTGAATGCTTTTTTTTTAACCCACATAAAATGGAACAGAATTTTCCCAGTTCCGTTGTGTTGAAATGTGAACTGAACTTTCGCATTGTTTCATATTGTCTTAGTTCCCAGTTTTTCATCCAATGTTATTGCTAACAGATTGAGGTAAATATGTCAGTAGAGATTACATCTGCATTTTTTCAAGTCTGGCTTCCATTTCCTCATAGACTGTGAGTGTAGACCTAAGCTTTACTCACCTCCTAAGAGTCTGTGAGTGTCTACTGGTGGCACGTGCATGTCTTTACATGGACTGCATGCCTGACACTGTATGGCATGCAATTATTGCCATACTTGCTCTATATCAGTTAAATATGATTTAGGGTATATTGTGCAAGCAAAGCTTTGGTAACAGAGTCCTGAGTAGCACTTGGATCTTTCCCTTGGCGTTCATGTGTTTTTTTCTTATGTAGGATATGTTTTCCTTTTACTAGCTTTAGTTATTGGATATTTCCACTTATGACGGTACTTCAGTGTTGTGTACTTTCAGTAACATGTAGATTTGCAGTATAGATTTAAAAAGAAAATTGGGAAGTAGTTTTTGGAGGTTCATCCTTTCTGTAGTATATACACGCATGATACTGCCTCGTCACATTTATATAAACGTGCTTTTACACTTCTAGTTCAGCATGTGATGCTTTGTGGTAATACTTGTAGACTGGTTTGGGTTTTTTAGTTCCAGATGTATACACTTGCATTAGTTTGTCCAATTGGGATAATTTAAACAAGTTGGTGGGGGGTTTTATCCTAAAGCTAAATTATCATCCTGGATAAAGTAGAAGTTCCTTTTATTCTTGCTACTTTTGTTTTTTATTCAGAACTCTTTCAAATGTGTTGTGTATACACAGCAAAATTAGTGTGATGCTTCTTCTTCCCCCCACTTGATACTAATTCTCACATTCTTGCACTCTGTATACGTATATTCTTATTGTCAGTTCTGCAGCACTTCCCGCTCTGTCCTGTCCAGAAGAAATCAGGCCAGTGCCTGTACTTGAAAGCTGTGACGGAAACTTGCTAATCTTGGACAGTGGTAGGAGGAATGGGACTGCTCCACCCTCCCCACTTTCTACAGGGAATAGTACAGCAGCAAGGTTGCTGTGTGTGTCAGCATATACCCACTACTGTCCATTGAATAGGAAGATACTGCTTTTGACAACCTGTGCTGGTATTTCATAAGCTTGATGGTATGAAGTGCAGGAAACTCTTTACATTGTAATTTAGTTAGTTGTTTCGCCTAATTAACAATCCCTACATCATTTCAGTTGGAGATTTTTTTCCCCCACTTTTCGAACTGCTTTGTGAGTCAAGTTGAGGAAGAGCTATTTTGGATATCACATAGGTAATTAATTAATTTACTTAGATGGTTGAGGAGGAAAAGATGGCATTAGCAATCCCTTTGTAAACTGAATATACTAATTGCGACAAAGTTTTATAGTTCTCAAAATCACTGACATTATGTAAGGCTAGGGAAAAGACAAGATTGTCCTTTTAATTGCAAGTTTAGACACTTAAATATGTAATCCCTTTTCTCTAACATTCTAATATTCACATTTTGCCTAGGGACCTACCTTCTTGATAGTCTCTATTCTTACAGAACAATTTCATAGAAACAAATAAAGCTGGAAGCTCATTAAATAATCTAGCTTGCTGTCATCATAATCCATCCTAAGTGTCCATTTCCTGTCTGATTAGAGCACAGTATATTTCCTGGGAGTTGCGTTTCCTTTCTGACTACAATATTGAGCCAGTATGCCACACAGAGACACAATTTTGTGTAACTGAACCACTGCAGCTGCCATTTTGTTGCTGGATTGCAGCAAGCACTGTCACAGGGCAAGAGGGTCTGTGACCTGTTCACTATTGGTTTTTATTCCCTACTTCAGCAAGAGATTTTCTGTATTACATACAACCTCCTAAACATTTTTCTGCCGTACTAATCAGCTGTTTCTTAGATGTGAGCAACTGACTGGTGAAACTGAAAGAGTATATATGCAGGTTGGATATTAGGAATTAAATTCTTTACTGTGAGAGTGGTGAGGCACTGAATGGAACAAGTTGCCCAGAGAAGCTGGGAGTGCCCCATCCCTGGAATTGTTCAGGGCCTGGTTGGATGAGCAACCTGGAGCTATGTGCAACCTGGTGTAGTGGAAGGTGTTTCTTCCTGTGGCAGGGTGGTTGGAACTACAGAATAGCTCCGCTTATCCACTGTTCACCTCTCTGTGTATTCAGTACTTCATTTTTCAGCGAAAAGCAGAGGTGTGCACATGTGCAGAAAATGCTACAAAGGCAGACAGCTCACAAATATGTAAAGAAGCTCATGAATATGTAAATAAGCCCTTGCAGGGGGGCATAGCAAGGGTCAGGAGCCGGAACTGTGAGCCACATGGCCCATCCTATCCTGGGATGCATTTAATGTAAATGTGTATGTGCGTTTGCGCGGATGGAATTGTTCTCTGCCAGGCTGCCCCGTGTGTGTCTGTGCATGAGAGTGGGAGGCACCTTCCCCCGATCCCAGCAGCCCCCACAGATCCTCCCACAGTGCCTTTTGTTGCCGGTTCGGCAAAGGGAAGGGCAGGTCTGCAGTTCCCGCCTCCCACACCCGCGGGGCAGCACCTGCGCTCCCTCTGTGCTGCCTTGGCAGCTGAGACCATGGGGACCCCCAATCCCTGGCAGCACTGCCCTGTCCCCAGTGTTTGACGCCGACTCTGAAGAGGGAACCAGGTTTGCCGTCTGAAAAACTTTTAAAAAAAGAAAAAAGGAAAAGAAAAAAATCCACCTATTGCTCCCAGTCAACACATTTCAAGTTTGTGTGAGCATGCCCCACAGGCACTGAGCATACCTGGAATGTTCATGAGAATTAAAGATGGGAGAAACGCTTCCCTCTCCGCAGCAGTGGTGGCTGCTGAGGGACTGCAGCTCCTCCGAGTGCAGGAGGGAAGGGGCAGCAGCCCCGATGCTGTGCAGGACGGGGGTGGCACAGGTTGGGTGGGCACTCATGCACCATGGTGGGTAGTTCAAGTTCTTGTTGTTCCCAGTCATGATCCCAGAGAGAAGGCTGCACCTGGAACACAACTTCCCAGCTCCATCTTCTCCCAAGCAACCAGGGCCAGCAGTCAGCAACCATGGGCTGTGGAAGGGGGCTGGGCACTGTGGATGTACAGAGTGGGGAAACTCTGGGATGATCCAGGGAAGTTGATTTCTTGCACACTCCAAGGCTGGGGAAAAAAAGTGGAAAAAAAGAGAAGTGTCAGTTTAATGGTTGCGGCATCCTGTCCCAGTCCTATCCCATCCCGCAGTGACAAGAGGAGGGAGCTGGGAAGGGAGCCACAAGCGTTCCAGCCTGGCCCGACCACAGCGGTGTCCTGTCCCTGAGGGGGGCGGGGGGATAGGCAGGCCTTAATTGCATATTGATGAGTTCACTATCTTCACCAGTTGTGACCTTCACAGCACCAATTCTGCCGCATGGACCCACGAAACCTCGGGGCTCATTATACATGATCTTTAAGGTCACAGAATCACAGAATCACAGAATATTATGAGTTGGAAGGGACCCACAAGGATCATCTAGTCCAACTCACCACCTAACACCCGTACAGAGTCCGAGAGCACATCCCAGAGCGTAACACCACCTAGATCCCTCACAGTCTAGCAGGCCACTCCGAGCCGGAAGGGACCCAGGGTCATCCAGCCCTGCACCCCCCAGCTAGACCATGTCACTAAGCTCCTCATCCANCATAGAAACAAATAAAGCTGGAAGCTCATTAAATAATCTAGCTTGCTGTCATCATAATCCATCCTAAGTGTCCATTTCCTGTCTGATTAGAGCACAGTATATTTCCTGGGAGTTGCGTTTCCTTTCTGACTACAATATTGAGCCAGTATGCCACACAGAGACACAATTTTGTGTAACTGAACCACTGCAGCTGCCATTTTGTTGCTGGATTGCAGCAAGCACTGTCACAGGGCAAGAGGGTCTGTGACCTGTTCACTATTGGTTTTTATTCCCTACTTCAGCAAGAGATTTTCTGTATTACATACAACCTCCTAAACATTTTTCTGCCGTACTAATCAGCTGTTTCTTAGATGTGAGCAACTGACTGGTGAAACTGAAAGAGTATATATGCAGGTTGGATATTAGGAATTAAATTCTTTACTGTGAGAGTGGTGAGGCACTGAATGGAACAAGTTGCCCAGAGAAGCTGGGAGTGCCCCATCCCTGGAATTGTTCAGGGCCTGGTTGGATGAGCAACCTGGAGCTATGTGCAACCTGGTGTAGTGGAAGGTGTTTCTTCCTGTGGCAGGGTGGTTGGAACTACAGAATAGCTCCGCTTATCCACTGTTCACCTCTCTGTGTATTCAGTACTTCATTTTTCAGCGAAAAGCAGAGGTGTGCACATGTGCAGAAAATGCTACAAAGGCAGACAGCTCACAAATATGTAAAGAAGCTCATGAATATGTAAATAAGCCCTTGCAGGGGGGCATAGCAAGGGTCAGGAGCCGGAACTGTGAGCCACATGGCCCATCCTATCCTGGGATGCATTTAATGTAAATGTGTATGTGCGTTTGCGCGGATGGAATTGTTCTCTGCCAGGCTGCCCCGTGTGTGTCTGTGCATGAGAGTGGGAGGCACCTTCCCCCGATCCCAGCAGCCCCCACAGATCCTCCCACAGTGCCTTTTGTTGCCGGTTCGGCAAAGGGAAGGGCAGGTCTGCAGTTCCCGCCTCCCACACCCGCGGGGCAGCACCTGCGCTCCCTCTGTGCTGCCTTGGCAGCTGAGACCATGGGGACCCCCAATCCCTGGCAGCACTGCCCTGTCCCCAGTGTTTGACGCCGACTCTGAAGAGGGAACCAGGTTTGCCGTCTGAAAAACTTTTAAAAAAAGAAAAAAGGAAAAGAAAAAAATCCACCTATTGCTCCCAGTCAACACATTTCAAGTTTGTGTGAGCATGCCCCACAGGCACTGAGCATACCTGGAATGTTCATGAGAATTAAAGATGGGAGAAACGCTTCCCTCTCCGCAGCAGTGGTGGCTGCTGAGGGACTGCAGCTCCTCCGAGTGCAGGAGGGAAGGGGCAGCAGCCCCGATGCT
>WEKX01025983.1:0-14659 GCA_013390025.1 Pitta sordida
TATATCTCTGCTGAACCTACAACACCTTTTAGAGGCCAGGCACAGATAATTTTCCAGTGCAAACCACCACAGGCATCTCCGGATGAGGGCACCATAGACAACCTGCATTGGTATGGTTGCATGTCACAAAGTGTGGAGGGGTCTGCATCTCCAGTCTGTATGAACATGACACATTTCTCCATTTCAGGTTGAATCCTGGCATAGACAGGGCGGAAGAGTACCTGATGGCAATGCTGCAGGTGCCAATGGGGCATACGCTTAGTCCAGAGGAGGCAAAGATGCTCATGAACCGGACAGTACAGCAGGTCCAGGATACTCTGAGTGTAACAGATGATGTTGCTCAGCACCTCCTCATGCACTGTAGGTGGAATGTGGATTTCCTGATCCAGTGCTATGTGGAGAACTGTGATTCTCTGCTCATTTCCTCGGGACTGCAAGTGCAGGATGTCCAGCCTCCCCCAAGCCCTGGAACCCACTGCCCAGTCTGTATGAACCAGCTGTGTACCACTGATAAGCCACCAACCCTCTGCTGCATGCACTACTGCTGCAAGGTGAAGGTCCTGGAGTCTTTGGTTCCTGTTACTTGCTGGGGGATTGCTGCTACCGACTTGGAGCAGCTGTTCTTTGTCTGAAGGTGTTATCAGAGAATTTTCAGATCTCATATATTCTCTTTTTTCAGCTATTTTTTTTTGTGATCTTTCAGCTCCTGATTTATTTATTCCCACTTTTGTGCTTTTGGGTATTTACCCGTATTTTATGTAATTTTTTGCACCCTCTGCTGGGTGGGGAGGGCCTCTGGGGTCACATGACTCTGTTTAGGTCTCCTCTCTCCTCTTCTGCCTTCACAGCCCTGTTGGAATGAGTATCTCGTGACTCGCATTGAACAAAACATGGTTGTCAACTGCACCTGTCCCATATCTGAGTGCCTTGCACAGCCGACTACAGCTTTCATTTACTCCATTGTGTCCTCTAAGGAGATTATAGCGAAGGTAAGGTAGGAGAGGTGGTTGCTGGGTGTCTAAGCTTTGTTTCATCTGTCAGCACTATCAGATAATCTTGCTGCTGCTTTTTCCCTTCCTGTTACTACGACTGATAGTGTCATAATTGAGGCCAACCAGATTTCTGCCCAGTGGTGTCTGTTGTCTCTGATTATGATCAACCCCAGCTATTCAAGAAAGCATAATGTCTACAAAAGAGCACAATGGTATTTCCTCTGAATATGTCTCCAGCAAGCAGCATCTCAGGTGCGTCATTAGTTCAGGACCAAGTGAGAGCTGTGATAGCAGCTTATGACAGATTTCCTCTACTGGTGTGCTGAAAGCAATTGTAAAATCTAGGACAAATGAAAATGTGAGGAATTTCAATGTATTGCTGCCTCGGTGACCCCTATGTCCTTCCTCTTCCATCAGTCTCTGGCTTTGAGCACTTCAGATTTTTGTGAAGATGGCAGAACTACCACATCAGATTTAATCTTCACTTTAAGTCTGTGTGCATCTAGAGACATCTCTAAAGCAGGCTTTCTGGGCTCTGCTTACCTTAGTTCTCAGTTAGCAGGGCACAGCAGCAGCTGCTCGTTCTGAGGCAAAAAATACTTCTTCTCTGCTCTTTCAGTTTTTAGTTATTAGAAATTAATGCCTCCCCACCTAGTGGCAGAGCTGTAGCTGTCAGATGACAGACTATATTTGTTAATTGCTGGACAGAACAAACTTGTCTGTTTTCCACTGCTCTCGTGTTTGGCAGGTCTCCACTTCCTTTCTTCTCCGACAAATATTCTCTTCTAACTTCTTACTGTCATGTTTCTGTATAAGGAGAAATCAACAGTAGTAATAAAGATTTCTCTAGCTTACAATTTTCCTTTAAGGTTGCCAGCTGGGAACTAAAATGGGCAAGGCTACAGAAAAGCATTGGCTTTGATGTATCTTTTTTCTTTGTTTTTATAAAAAGTGTTCAGTGAATTAGTGTATATATCTGGGCAGGTAGTCCTTACTGCCTTTGCAAATCCTCTAGTCACACCTGTCTGAGAGCAACCATAGCCTGTTGCTATGGTTGTTTTATAAAAAGAAATAATTATTGCATGTGAATATAAATTGCAGCTAATTTCAACAAGTGATGCTCTCACTGAAACATTTTCTTTTTTCTAGTAAGTGGTATGACTGAAGTGTTAATGTCTTGTGCAGAGTCACATACACAGTCATAAAATAATTTAGATTGCAGTAATCTTTGGAGATCCCTGATCCAACCCTGTGTTCAAAATAACTAGATTATTTTATGAAGATCTAATGCTGAAGTTAAAACATAATGCTTCAAGTTCAATAAAGGGAAATCCCAAGTCTGTTCCTGGTGTACCATAACCCAATGCAAGAGTATGTGCTGGGGGCCCACCATCTGGAGAACATCTACAGGAAGGAAAAGAAAAGGATTCTGATGGACCACAAATTGAACATAAGTCAACATCGTGCCCTTCTGGCAATAAGGTCCACTAGCATTTTAGGTTGATTTAGGAAGTGCACTGATAGCAGGTTGAGAAAAATGATCCTTTACCCACTGCTGGTGAGACATCTGGAGTACTGTGGCCATTTCTGGGCTCACCAGTATGAGAAAAACATGGACATACTGAGAAGAATCCAGCAAAAGGCCACAAAGATGAGTTAGGTTTTGGAACACCTCTTGAAGAAGCTGAGGGAGCTGGAAAAGAGAAGGCTCAGGAGTGGATCTTGTAAACATGTGAAATTACAAATGAGATTAAGGAGCCTGGATTCTTCTGTGTGATGTCCACTGAAAGGATCAGAGGCAGTGAGCACTAAGTTATATAAAAGTAATTCCATAAGAAAACTGTTGGTTTATTATTTTGGGTTTTTTTATTAGTAAGGGTAATGAGATGTTGGACCAAGTTGGGCCTAGGTGTTTGTAGTCTCTGTCCTTGGATATATTCAAAACTCAACTGAGCGTGGTCCCAAGCAATCCTACTTTGAGCTGGAGGAATTAGACTAGTTTTTATTTCCAGAAATGCCTTCCAACCTCAGCAGTTCTGTGATATGAAACAGCTCCCAGATACGACATAATGGCATAGGAAAATTTACACAAAGGGAATGAAAGAAGCTGAGTGCTGTTTTGTGTTGGGCAGTAGTTCAGTGAGAGATATAGCCTAGAGGCACCAGACCTCAGTTGTAAGGCCTAATCATGCAGCTTCTCAGCCTTAAATGTCCTTCCTGACTTCTTATTACAGTATGAGAAAGCCCTCCTCAGATGCTATGTTGAGTGTTGCTCCAACCTGACATGGTGCACCAATCCTCAGGGCTGTGATCAGATCCTTCTGAAGGATGGACTTGGTTATGGAGCAGCCTGTTCCAAGTGCTCCTGGATATCCTGTTTCAACTGCAACTTCCCAGAGGTGAGGCTGAGCTGAATCATGACAACACTGTCTTAGGTTTGGCATGCAGCATTCTGCTTTTGTGTGGTTGACTGTCTCTCTTTCAGGCCCATTATCCTGCCAGCTGCAGCCACATGTCTCGGTGGGTGGATGATGATGGATACTATGAGGGAATGACGAGTGAAGCCCAAAGCAAACATCTGGCTAAGCTCATTTCAAAGCACTGCCCAAACTGCCAGGCTCAGATAGAGAAAAATGAGGGTTGCCTGCAGTGAGTATACATTTTTGTTTGCTACTGTTTGCTGTGAAGTAATTACTATAGCAGGTCTGGTTTACAATTTTAGAAGAATAAGTGACTGCTTTTAATTCCTAGGAAAAGTGAAATGTTTCCCAGTATTCAGAGTTAAATCCATTGATGGCTTTGTGGTAGAATCAGAACTAATTTTGCAGTACTATTTTATAGTGCACTTGTCTGCTCTCAGATTCACTATAGCCATACAGAGGTAAAGGTTAGGAGACTGGATAGCTCAGCACCATTTTTTTCATGGTCACCTAGTCCTGTAAGTTAAAGCAATTCTCTTTTCATTTTTAATTTTAAATTAGCTTGGATCTCTGGCAGCTTTTTACATGATAGAGGAGTTACCTCCAGCTTTGAAGGTAGAGCTTAGAAGTTGCCATTTGTTTCTCTCTTGCACTGGCACAGCCCTTAATGTCCTTGTCCCAACATGGTGTGTGTGGCCCTAGAGCTGTGTAGTACCTTTCTGCACTGTGTGGCACTACATTACTGAGGGAAGGGTGACATACTCATGTGGATCTTGTTTCAAACTGTGGAGTGCTTAGTCACCCTTCAAGTACTTGATAAATTACTGTGAGGTCATTCTGCCAGTTTACCCATCTCATTTTTGGAGACATTGCCTGGTTTTAAGCATCATCTGCTTCTAGTGAAGGCTTTAAAAAATACATGCAGGGAAATGCATAGTACTGGGTGAATGGGAGTGACTGGATGATACTACAGCGCTGTGATATAGGGGAGCACTGGAATGACCTGTCTGCAGGTGGCTGTTAAGTCTGAGTGATGACCATTGTTCTCTTACTGTACAGTATGACATGTGCCAAGTGTAGTCATGGCTTCTGTTGGCGTTGCCTCAAGCCCTGGAGGCCGAATCATAAGGATTATTACAACTGCTCTGCTATGGTGAGTGGTTTGCTATATCCCTGTGGTTCATGCCTGTGTTTAGAGGGCCCAGGCCACTCTCAGAGAGAGGGTGAGGATCTCCACTTGAACCCTTTACTCTGGGCTTTGTGTGCTTGCCGGTAGTACTGACAGTATTGTCAAAGTCTCTGTGTGTTGTAGCCATTTCCAGGCAGCCCTTGAGGGCTTGAGGGAAATTGCTACAGGTTACTTGTACCTTTTCTTTCCAGGTGAGTAAAGCAGCTTGGCAGGAGAAGCGTTTTCAGGATTACAATGAGAAATGCACCTTTCATCATCATGCAAGGGTAAGGCCTCCTTCCTTTGCAAATGCAGACTGTTACTTTAGCCCTGGTTTCAGAACAGTTTCTCTTGTATCTTCTCTGCAGAAAAGCAGGCTTCAGATACGGGTGGGGATCCATGACAGTTTCACCCTTGCTCTGATATGAGGGGTAGTCCTTGAGCTGCTTTCTTCTACCAAGTCTGCTGTGGAAACTGAGCACCTGACTTGCAATGTTCAGTTGGAAGCAATGGTGATTGAAGGCTGAACTCTGCCTAGAGCTGAGATACTGTAAAATATTGAAGTGATGATAGTTGATGATAGTTGGATGCATTAAGATGCTGCTGCCTGCATTTTCTGGGATGGCACTTCAGGATGCTTAGCAATTATCTCTGTGGAAGGTGGGATTTTTTCAGTCTTGTGGAGCTTGACACTGGCATTGACTTTTTTGTTTCCTCCTTTGGTTATTACAGGAATTTGCCAGAAGTCTGAGGAACAGTATTTCTTCCATCAGAGAGATGCCAAAAATTAGGAACTTGACCTTTGTTCTTGATGCCTGCAAAGTGCTAGAACAGGCACGAAAGGTAAGGCTGGATAACAGTCTTGCTGAGCTCTAGACCTAATTCTATTGATGTGTTTTATGCTTGTGCTACTCCAAACAAGGGGAGACAGGAAAAGCTGGAGGGGAGGAATAGCATCGGGACAATGGAAGAGCTCATGTCTGCCTTTCCGTGTTCTCGCTCTGAGTTGGGCTCTGTTTGCAGTGTTCCTTACAATCAGGTCATAGGATTTGGAGCTTAGCTCAAGTTGGCACCAAGATTCTATACACATATTTAGGGTTTTCATATACTGGACTTTGGTGAGTTCCAATTTGAAATGCTCCAGTGAAGGTACTTACCTTTTGAAAGCTCTCCTGATGCAGTGTTTCAGTTAGAAATTTTCTCTTGCTGTTTATGCTATGATTTTGCTTTCTTAACTTCATTTCATGAGCTCCAGATATTTTGGAAGCCTGAGTTACATACTGCTGAAGGAGAGTGCATAACAGCATGATCTGTGCTGTCCCAGGTGCTGGCCTACTCCTGTGTGTACAGCTACTATAACCAGGACACTGAGAGCATGGATATTGTGGAGCAACAGACTGAGAGCCTAGAGCTGCTCACTAATGCTCTGCAGATCCTTCTGGGTAAGTCCTGCAGCCTCTTTGTAGTAATGATTAGTGTTCCAAACTGTAAGGTTCAAAGAGCAGCAGCTCTTAGTGGGGCAATAGCATACACACCAGCACCCAGCTGGCCACTCACTTCTCCCAGCACATTTTTTCCCTCTTGGTGTCATTTCTGGGAAGTCCACTGGAGCAATTTCTGTCAGTGGAGATTGATGCAGTACAGAGCAACATGTTCCATTCTGCCAGAGAAATGTATGTACGCAGGATATCTAAGGAGCTGTGCCTGGCTTCATAATCAGAGCCAAAGACTTGGTCTTTGATTAAGGGTGTGTGTGGCAGCATGACTTTGTTGGCCTTGAATTGCAGAGGAAACCCTGCTGCAGTACCAGGACCTGGCCTCTTCTCTTCAGTTCCTGAAAGCAGAGCATTTCAGCACTGGTTTGGAGTTGGTGCGCCAGATAAAGGAGCGTCTCTTTGCAATTCTCTGGCACTCCACACAGGTGAAGTCCAAATGCCTAATACGTAGTGGCCTGGTCTAATTTGATTGTGGGGCAAACCAAGGGGCTTGATCAACAGAGGGGTTAGACTCTTAGGGTTGTGTGTGTGTAGGGAAGGGGTGTGCAGCAAAAAATACACCCCAATTCATATAGTGTCTGTCTCTCTTCTGGCTATTCTTCGTGCTAGCAGGATTTCCGTGTTGGGCTCCAGAATTCCGGCGATCCTGGTCAGAAAAAGTTGAAACTCACAAATGTGCCTGCTTCAGCCCTTGCCTATATAGGGTGAGTTTTCTTAGCAGTGTAAAAAGGAAAATTGAGTAAGTGCAGACAAAAAGCCAGTGAGCAGTTTTCTCCTGTGCTCACTGACATACAAAAGAGTGAATGACAGATACTGATGACTTACATCCTGTTTTGTGGTTTGAGGTAACAGTTAAGTGACAGTGGCGTAGGGAAACCAGCAAAACCTCTGTCGTAGGGTGGTGTGGGGCTGGATTGTGATTGCTGCTCACAGCTGGGGCTCTGCTCTGCTCCTCTTCTTCTCAGTAGGCAAAACCGAGCCATCTTGTGTGACTCCTCCAACACAGATGAAGGTGGCAAAGAGGTTGAAGATGAAGAGTATGATCCACAATGGCAGGAAGACTATGACGACGATGATCTTGATGAAGACAATTTTATGATAGATAATGAGTCAGATTGTGATTCCTACTTTGATGATGATGATAGCTATGACTAGAAGTTGTCTGTCACTCAGCCTGGCAGCTTGGACCTCTGCCTTTGCTCTGTCTTAACCAGTTTGTGTTTTTCCTCAAAAGCAGGGAGGAGCTCTCAGGCAGAACAAAGCATTTCCTCTGGGAGGCTGATTGCTCAGAGACTCTTTAATATGCAGAAACATTGTTCAGGGCAGCTGGTCTGTGCTACACTGTGGCCTCCTCTCAGAAAGTCATCTCCTTGCATTTTCCAATTGTCTCTAGTTCTGCCTATAGATATTTGAGTTAGAAAGCCACAGTCCACCTGCAAAGTGAGGACTTTGCCAGATGTTAAAGGGCTGCTTATTGTCCTTAGGTGTGCTCTCCCCAAGGACTGGGCACAGGAGAGTGTGGCATGTGTCCTAGCATCCTGTTTAGAAATGCCAAGTGTCTAGAAATATTGTAGAGTGATGCCTTGACACTCAAGTCAAAGCTTCCCATCTAGAGCTGGTGGAATTTCCTCCAGAGCCACAGATGGATGTGGTTCAGTTCCTCTAGTTGAGAGGGGCAGCATTTTTGCTGTTTGTTGGAGTTTTCTTCTGTGCTATGAAGCAGGAAGGGCTACTGTGAGTGACACAAGTTTGCAAGACTGTTTAAGTGTATAAATATATGCACACACACATACTTTATGTATATGCAGAGGTTGTTCAGACAATACTTTATCTTTGCAAAAAAGAAAACCCTGAGGAACAAGGGTTGAAAAAAGTTCTGTTTAAAAAAAGAAACCATTTTCTTCTAGCACAAGCCTCCTTGTTTTCTGTGGGGAACATGGGTGCGAAGGAGAGCAGGATATCCTCAAGTGAGGAGGATGTGAAAGTGATGTGCTCCATCCTAGGAGTTATTTGTGAAGTTGGTGTGAGTTTGGGATCCTCACCCAGGCTTCACAGTCTGCCCTGAAAAGTGACTTTTTCCTTCTGGGTGGTTCAGAGACTAGTAAGAGGTATGGGGAGGGATGGGAAAGAGGGCAGGGAACCAGAACACACAGGAAGGTGGGGCTGGTGTTTCTGTAAGAAGGTGCAAGACTGCCTGCTTGATGAAGATGGTAACATCTAGTGCCCAGCAGAAGGCAGATGTGGGACTGCTGTTGGGGCTTGAGGTGTGATTAGAGTTTCAAAGGATTGCTTTGGAGATACAGTGCTCTTAGGGTATCATCTGGGAGGACTGTGGGTTGTTGTAAAGGATGTTGTGCAAGGAGCAACTGCCAGGAGAGAGGACTGATTTTTCCACTCCCCTGCACTCCCTATCTCCTAGTCTTCCAGAGTCTGTCATGGTAGAAGTCCCAATCCTGCTTTCCATATGTGGCAAATGGGTTCCCTATGACACCTTTCTGGGCCCTCTCAGGGACACTGGGTGGGAGAGATGTACTGGGGGTGCCCAGACAGCCTCATCTTTCCCAGTGGGACCATTTGTCCCTTGCAGGAACAACCTGAATTTCCCAGGTTGTTGAGGGACAGAGCAGAACATCCTAGATGCCGAAATTGCTTATGTGGAGACTCATGCCTGGAGTTCTTCATTCACTGTCTCCTGAATGCCTGCTTAAAACCCAAATAGTCAAAAGGATTGTAAGTCTCTGCTCTCATGGACAATATTTGTACTGAAAATCAAGATCAAACCTTGCTCTTCTGCTCTGCAGGAAGTTCCTGTTCTCCCTGAGCTCATAGGACACCTGTGTTATGGCTTGCCAGTATACTGTCCCAGTCAAAGTACCTACCTGACATGAGCAGGTTGTGCCAGGCACTTGGCATCAGAAGTGAGAGCCCATTGGGGATATCTGGATAAGTGGCAAAAATGATCAGTAGTATGTATTTCACTGACCACTGGTCTGAGTTGCACAGCTGTGAAGCCTCCCACCTCTGAAGTCTCCTCACAGTACCGGACTTGAGTTGTGGTCGACAGAGGTTTCTTTCCCTGATGATTTTTCACAGGCCTGTTCTCTTGGCTGCAGTTTCTCTGAATAGTAAGCAGGAACAGTGGGAGTCTTGTTCATACATGCACATCACTAATTGAATGCTGAGGCATATGGCTATTTAAATGACAAAAACTAGATACTTCTCATCCCGAGAGATCTCTTAAGAGATCCTAGGCTAAGTAAGGTGGTGTATGTCTAGGTCAAGTCAGTTGATTTTGTTGACAGATAACATAATGCAGCAACATTATTTCCTTTTATTTCCTGCCTGCTAGTCCTTCTACCTCCATTACTTCTGATGAGCATCCATTTCCCTAGATCACAACAAGCATGGTAATCCCAGAAGCAGTCTGTAGTGAAACCCTGGTCTCTAAATGAAAGATTTTCTCTCCAAATGTCATCCATCTGAGATGTAGTGACTGGAGGAATTAAGAATTCTTGCACTGAACTAGGTGGTTTTGTCAGGGACATAAGTGAAAGAAATATAGTGTTATACATATAACAATTAACATAATACAAATTAATTGGCTATTCTCACTCAAAATCAAACCTCCTTGAGGCACACAACAGACTTATCCATCCTCCCACATTACCAACTTTGAAAAGTACAAAATTGGCAAAAACTGGAATGCATTAACATTTCCCTTCCTCCATTGGAGGCATTGCCAACAGAGAAGCTTGTTAATGCCTTATTCTTTAGAGAGAACCATCTACCCCAAGAGGAAATTTCTAGCTGACAGTTGCTCAACTATTAGTGGGCATTTCCCTGTAGATCAGGAACCTAGGATCAAAAGATACAATCAACAGTGTGCAATGCTGCCTGAAGAAACTCAGAAGAAGGACCGGCAAGATTTTAACTAGCTGCTCTGAGGAAATGACAAAAATCTTCCTTCAGGGATCCCTGCTCAGAGACCTGTTAGATAATCTCAGGCATCAAAACACCCAGTATTATGTCCAACCCCTCACTAATGGGGCTGGGCGTTGCCTGCCCAGGAGGCTCCATGCTCCTTAGTCCTAGAATATTGCAAACTTCAGGGACCATGGTCCCAATGATACTGGTTGAGGCTCATGGCCACAGGCAAACCAGGGTGCCATGTCCCACTATAGTATCAGGGCTCAGAGATCCTCCCACTAAACACCATTCCCAGCACTGGTGTGCCAGGGAGCACTTAGGCTATGGAAAATATCACCTCCCTTGCCATGGAATTCAGAGCTAAGTGGTATGGGAGAAGTTTACACTTTGGATTAGGGTTAGGGTTGGAGTCCTTAGGGTTACAGTTATTCTTAGGGTTAGTGTAAGGGTTAGGTTGCGATTGGAGGTAGGGTTATGGTTTAGGGCTTTAGGTTATGTTTAGGGTGCTGTAAGGGTTTGGGTTAAAATTCAGGGTTAGAGGCCTTAGCTTCAGAACTGCAACCATTAGTATTAGCATTAGGTTTAGAGGTAAGAGTATGGTTAAGTGTTAAGGTTTGGAATAGAGTTAGGCTTTAGGGTTAGGGTTATCCATTATCCTTACCCAGACACTAATCCTAGATACAGTTAGGTCCAAAATGAACACCTGTCAGCTAGGCTTCAGACTGAAAGTAGGAAGGACCAATAGCTTTTGTAAGCCCTTATCTTCCCTTTGTGGTCCTTTTGTGGGTGGTTTATTTCAGGACTCAGCAGATTGGTTTGCTGGTGCCTGCTCTATATTGAATTGTAATACAGTCGGGTCTCCTATATCGCAGACCCACGGTTTTAATCAGGCTCCGCGAAGCCTGACTTCCGCATTGAATGGCAGGTCATTAATATGTGAATTTGCCCCGCATCCTCAGACGATCCCCAGCACTGTTTCGGCACTGTGTTGCTGTGTATCGGTTGCCGTGGTGGCCGTGCCGGACGGATGCCAAAGCAGCGGAGCCTGGCAGGGGGGTAGTGAAGTGGAGACGGTGGATCTGCAGAGGCGGCCACACTGCCGCCACCACTCATGTGTGCACAGTTGCGAAAACGGGCTTCCTTCATCACTAAAAAATCACGCCGCTAAGATCTGAAGCCGCAATATGGGGGGCGCAAAGTGCAAGAGAGCCGACTGTACTAGCTTGTCTCCCTAATGAATAGTGTGATTCTATTTGCTCCTGGCTGTAACAATCCAAAGGGGCCTACAAATATTTAGACATTTTGGGGCTTGTATGTAATTTAGGATTTCATCTAATGTTAAGAAGGCAATTGGAATTGGGATATCATGGGAAGAGGTATATGATACTTAAAAGTAGGTACTTAAGAGTAGGTGTGGTATGGAAAGAGGGAAGATAGAGAGAAGATTTGAACCTTAGGATAAAAGGGTTAAACTTTTACTGAACTCTTAACTTGCCATGCAAGCAGTCCTTTTCTAGGACAGGGAATAGTATGGGTGCTCACTTGGTAGTTTAGTTGAGTTTGTTGCTCAGAGGGAGGCCTGCTTCTACTTATCTGGTCCTTTTGTAGAAAAGCTCATCATAGAAACTGACCTGGATTGCTCTGGTCTGAATTCAGCTCACATAACAACAGTTTATCCTTGAATGTACAAGTCCCTAAGAGCAGGTGCACCTCTAGTGTGTCCTGCTCCAATATCGAAGTTGTACATCTTGTCTGAATGGGCTATTGGACAAGATTGTGCTGATATCCCTGGGTGGCTTTGTCCATTGCTTAGCTATGCTGTCCCTCTTCACTATTAGTACCTTAAGGGGTTCCTCTTGTTCAAGATGTACGATGTTATTTTTCAAGGATTTGATTTTTGCCAAGATTACCCCAACCAAAAAAAACAGGCCAGCATGTCAGGGCAGAGAACCTGGTGGACTTGAGCTTGTGTGCAGTGATCAACAGTTTTTAGATTCCACGGGTGCTCTGTATAACGTTCATATATTCCTGCTTCTGCACGGGAAGATTAAGTTCAGTGACCATCTGTAAGACACAAAGTTAGATTTAGGGCAGACATAACCTTCAATGCTTGGTCAGCAGACCATGTCATAGAGCAGGATGCCCAGAGACCAGATGGTCATGGAATGGTGACAGTAGTAGTGGAAGCGGATTCACTCCAGTGGATACTGGTGGGTATGATGTTATTTTTGTCAAAGACATCTTCATATTAGAGAGGATATTGAGTAATGCCATTCTTGGTAGTTACAAAGATAACCTTGGAGGAAGGGGACCAAAAGCTTGGAAAAGGAGGAAAGAAACACTCCGATTACAAAGAAAAAGATGTATTTGTGGCAGCAAAGAAGCACCCCCTTTTCCAGTCTCTGGGAACTTCACCGCACTGCCACGACTTCTCAAGTGCGATGGAGAGCGCTTAGCCATTTCCTCCACAACTTTCCCCAGCACGACAGAAGCATATCACCAACTGTGCTCCCTACTCTGCTACAGTCAAGGAAAACAATCTGGTTTTCTTTGCTTCTTATACGCAATGCCGTGAGATGTGGAGCTGTTACTTGCCGGGCCCCTGGAGCCTACTGTGCTGAGGGATGGAACTCTGCCCTCTCCTGGGGCAGGTGAAGGTCCTGCGGCCAAGAATGCTTGAAAAGGTCTTCCAGTGATGGCCTGTCGGAGGAGTGCATGGATAAACACCATCTAATGAGGTGCTGGCCATCTGGGAAGAGAAACAAGAAACTGCTGGTCAGCCAGAGAAGGCTCCTGCCTACCCTGCCCCAGGGGCCCCAGGGGCCTCAGTGCCAGCAACATGCCGGGGGTGCTCCGAGCTGCGCCCAAACCTCCCAGTCGATTCTCTGTTTTGGAGGAGAGCAGGAGGGAGGGACGCGCCACCTCCTCCACCTAATCATGGGAGATCAACCTCCCCCACAGCTGCAAGAGCAAGAGGCTGGAGATGGCAGGCCTGCAATCTGCCAACACCCATGCCGCAAAGCTGGCTACCCACCTTGAGACACCTGTGGTAGGAAGAACAGCTCGCCCCAGACAATGTCCTCATCGCTGTCGAAAGGAAGGTCCCCGCAGACCATGTCATTGAGCAGTATGCCCAGGGACCAGATGGTTGCGGAATGGCCACGGTAGTAGTGGAAGTGGATCCACTCCGGTGGGCAGTACGCCGGCATTCCTACAGGACACAGGTGGCGCTCAGCAGGCAGACGCTGCCCACTCCCAGACCCTCGCTTGGGCATCCCCGGCGATGCGGGGGTTGCACCAGTGGCTGCACGCACAGCACGAATGACCCGATGCCTTCTCATCAGCACCCAACTTGTTCACAAACTTCGGGTTGTAAAAGAAAGCCCCGAGTGCTGGAAGAGGCCGGTGGGTGCCCCTGGGTGGCCTGACTGCTACATGCAAGGAAAAGCCCACGGACGAGTAGGGAAAACTCTGCCGTTACCCACTTGTGCATTGGCCGAGAAAAAAATCATAGGGGAGAAAAGGAGAGTAGAGCAGCCCAAGCCCTTTCACATCTGCAAACGAAAACGGCCGGCGCACGGCTTTTCCACCCCCCGCCCTTCTGCTACCCTCCACTAGGGTTTGTTTTAGCCGGGCTGGCTCCCCCAGCCCGGGCCAGGGTGGGTGGCAGAGTCTTTCGGCAGGGCCAGGAGCCAGCTCCTCGTCCACGACATTCACGCCCTCCTCACCGAAAAGCAACTTGGCAGCCGGCTGCGGAATTATTCCCGGCCCCGCCGCGCGCAAAGCAAAGGTGCCCGGCCGGGGCCCGGGTTTGCGCTCACCTGAGAATCAGGTGTAGATCTTGTCCTTTAGAAAAGTGCCGCAACCGAAGTCGATCAGCTTCGCCACGCCGGTGTCCAGGTCGAGGATAATGTTATCGGCCTTGATGTCGCGGTGCAGGACCCCGTGCTTGGTGCAGCGCCGCACGGCCTCCAGCACCTGACAGAACACCCCGCGCACCACCTCCTCCATCAGGAACCCCCGCTCATCCACGAAGTAGAAGAGGTTCTGAGATCGCTCCGGACCCTCCATCACCAGCGCGAAGCTGTAGGGGAGCTCGAACCAGTCCAGGAGCTGCACGATGCTGCGGAAGCCACAGGAAGACACCCTGAGGTGCAGCACCAGCTCCAGGGGCACACAGGCGCCGTTGGGCTGCGGAGGGAACCACGATGCCGTCAGCAGGGCTGATGCCTTGCCGGGGGTCCTAGAGTGGCCCCCCGCCCGGCCTCACCGCTGCTGGGCACTCACAGTTGACCCAAGGCCCGCTCCCCCCGCAGCGTCCCGGCTTCGACGCTCCAAGGCCTCGGCATATCCACACCTGTCACGTCCCGACTTCTCCTGCTGGCCCCGGTCACTCACCAGTTTGGCCCAATCCGAGATGTCATCCCGGGACACGCATTTGATGGTCACCTGCAAGCCAAGGGGAGCGCCGGGCTGAGCTCGCAGCCCGCTGCCCACCGCCCTCCTCCGACCTGGCCCCGTCTCTTACCGGAGCGCCGTCGGCGAGTCGGGTCCCCGAGAAAACGCTGCCACAGCCGCCGGAGCCCAGCAGCGGGCCCTGACGGTAAAGGAGAGGCTTCTCCGCAGAAGAACTGACCGCTCCGGGCGCTGCTTCCT
>WEKX01025983.1:14703-37042 GCA_013390025.1 Pitta sordida
GGGATTGGAAGGGAGTAGCTGGGAGGGGCTGGGAGGGATTGGGAAGGAGGAGGGGGATAGGAGGCAGTTAGAGAGCAAGAGGGAGAACCAGCGTCCCTAGAGCTCTAGGCTCTGTGGCTCTCTGAACCCTACCTCTAATTCAACCCTTAACCTAAGCCCTGAACTGTTGCCATTTTATAATCCTTTATGCTGAAGAGAAGCAGAGAAACAAACAAATTATTGTAGTAGTGGAAAAACGTGCTTTTTCCGACAGCAAGGCAAGCTAAATTGTTCCTTGGGAGCACGCAGAGCAGACAGGGTGCAGTGACAAGCCGCTTGTAATTAACCTGCTCCACCAAGCGTCTGCAAGTTGAGATGCAACACTAGAAAAGACAAAAAGGTTTGGCTGTAATCCCTCGGCACGTGACCGTAAGCGGACCTTGTCTTTCCTGTTCAGGTGGCAGGGGAACAAACAGCCTCGAGGTACAAAAGGAAAATTGCCTGAAACGTTTGGCTACAGCCTGAATGGTGTTCTGGTGAGAAGGATGTTGACATAACTGGAGTATGACAACTCCACATACCCACCGCCAAAATGCAGCTTGGCAACTTCCTGCTGCTCTACAAAAGGTATCCTCATTCCCAGGATGGGACATGAAGTATTTTTGTCAGGGTAATCCACACCATTTTTATTGATCCCATTTTTATATACAAAAAGATTGAACAGATTTTTAAATAAAATACCTGCCAAACCTTTTTTTAGAAAACAAAAATCCCTGGTTAACATTTTCTGAATTACATATTAAAAACATCAAAGCACTGTCAAAGTACTCCCTTCTAATGTTAGGGAGCTTCTTCAGCAGAAAAGTTTTGTACAGACAGTGCAATAGGTTTGTTCTCCATCCACACACTGAAGAGGTTTTACACCCACTCCCCCAAACAGTTTTCACTCCACAGGAGGCAAGAACTCGCTTCAGAAAAGGTTTTCGTGAGTGTATTGGGTTTTCCTGTGGCTGGGTTTTTGGTAGCAGGGGGGATGTGAGTGAGGCTTTTCTCTGAGAAGTTGCTGGAAGCCTCCCTCATAGCTGCCAGAGCCAATGCCAGCCAGCTTCTAGCCGGACCTGCCGTTGGTCAAGGCCAGGCCAATCAGGAGAGATAGAGATGCCTCTGTGATAACATGTTTAAGAAGACAAAAAAAGTTAGAACAGAAAGACATGGCCGCCAGAGAAAGGCAGTGAGAAGATGTAACAGCAAATGCAGGCACCAAGGCCAGGGCCGAAGGAGGGGGAGGAGGTGTTCCAGGTGTTTCCCTGCAGCCCGTGGTGATGACCATGGTGAAGCAGGCTGTCCCCCTGCAGCCCATGGAAAGAACACAGGGATGCAGAAAATCCACCTGTAACCCATGGAAAGAGGACCCCACACTGGAGCAGGTGGATGCTGGAGGGAGGCTGCAGCCCGTTGGAGCCCACATTGGAGCAGAGTCCCAGAAGAGATGTGTGGCCCATGGAGAGGAGAGTCCACATTGGAGTACAACTGTACCTGGTAGGATCTGTGTGCTTTGGGATGGGACCACGCTGGAGCAGCCAGTGCTCAAAGAACTGCACCCTGTGGAGTGACCCACAGGCAGCAGTGTTTGGAAGAGCTGCTGCCCCTGGGATTGGACTCACGCTTGAGAGGGTCATGAAAGACTTTGTCCTGTGGGAGGGACCCCATGGAATGCAGGGAAATGGCCTCCTGCCCTGAGCAGTGGCAGAGAAACACCAGCTGCCTGTTTTTCCCCTACTCCTGTCCCCCCCTGCCTCCTGGAGGAAGGGGGAATGTGGTATGTGTTGTAAGAGATGGAGGGGTGGGGGGAGAATGCTGTCTTTAAGATGATACTTCTCACATTAAGCTCTGATCTTGTTAGAAATAAATTCTTTACATCCCCACTTTGGAGTTTGTTTTGCCTGTGACCCTAAAAGATTTTCTAATAGTCCTCATTCCTGCTGTAGCAAAACCCTTCAGGTTTTTTATCTTTTCCTCTCTCTTCTCCTGTTTGTATGAGGTGGGAGGGGGAATGAAATGAGAGAATGGCTGTGGTTGAAACTCTGGCATCCAGCCAGGGTCAAACCACCACAGTGAGCTATGGCAAAGGTAGCGTAAACAAACATTTTTATGACCTCCGGTAAATAATTTTCCATAAGCATAATTATTGCTACTGTTCCTTCAGTCATGTTTTGCATTTCCACTGGAGTCTTGTTGACATGAGGTCAGATGAACACAGGGTTTCTTTCCTGTGCAGTAGACCAAAGGCTGCAGCCCATGGCTACATTCGGTTGTTGTTTGGTATTGACTTCTGACAGAAGCTCTGGCAGAAGTGCAATAACACACAGTAAAATCGAGTGTTAATTCTGCATTTTTACAGTCAAAATTAGGTTTATTTTTGCAGTCCTAGAAAGGAGGCACAAAAAGAGGTAGTGCATTAACCTTGCCCAGCTTGCTGGATAGGTGAGCAAAGGTGCTGTGATTCAAAACAGAAACGTGCTCTCAGGCTGAGCATGCATCTTTCCATAAAGAGAAACAGAAGAGAAGGGAGAAACAAAGAGATCTCCTTCCCTTGAAATTCCCAGGCAGGCTAAGAGAAGCACCATACATGAGCTTGTAATACTCAACCCACAGTCACAGACATGAAAGGAACTTCAGCAAGCTTGCACCTTTACTTTAGAAGATAAATCCACGTCATTTTTTATCAGAAGTACTTAATTTTAAGCAAAACCTTGGTTTTATTCATAGGTTTATTTGCATTAAAACCAGTTACTTCCAAACCAAATTCACAGAAAACTCGGCATGTAAATAAGCTGACGTTCCTATCAGTCAAGATCTCTTTCTGAAAGACAAGGGCTCCAAGTGACATTTTAACAACCTTGGATAGCAACTAATTTCTGTGGGACAGCAGTAGCATCTCCTACTGTACAGCCTGAGAAGTTCAAGTGTCTCCCCCTTCAGTACATTTTAAAACACCAGCTGCAAACCAGGGCAGATAGAAATCCTGTGTTTAACACCAATCGGCGTGAGGGCAGCAATTCCCACACTGGTGTTTGCCTTTTCTTCTGAGAGATGTGCATGCTGTTTGATAGTCCGAGATGAAGGTTATGCTTTTGGTAAACTATGAGCCTTGAGTTTGCCTAGGTCTTTTTACAGATTTTAATCTTATTAACAGACACTCCTGAGTTGAATTAACTGGATTAGATTAATATGTAATCCTGTTTAAACTGAGATATTAGTTGTATCTGTTAATAATATGAAGATATAAGCTTGTGTTAGAGAGTGGAAGGCCCCTTGTTACTCAATTTAGCATTATTTCTCATATTTTAAGAGATTGGCCTGTCTATAATAAGGGAGTTGTATTGTTTTGGGACTTTCAACTGTGGATCTTTGTAACATTTTTGTTGGTGGTAGCTTAAAGTCCCACAGTGTGGGGAATAAAAGGTGCGTGGTTAGTGTCAGATGGTGACTATGGGGTTAGCTTTGGAAAGATGGAAGGTTTCATATACAAATATAGGAAGATCTCTTCTGCTGAGAATTGATGTCTTTTTTGCACTGTGTTGAAGTGAACTTAAATCCTGATATAAGTGCTTGAAATGTGGCATTGTAGTGATTCGCTGGAACCCTGCTGATAGGAACAAATCCTACATCGTTTGTTAGCTCATCTCATTTGCTTTGTATGTCCTAAGGTACTGCTTTTCTCTCCTTGTTTTTTAGGAGAGGTGGAAGATCTATCAGAGGGTTTCAGGTCTTTTTATTTTAAAATATTGTAATGATGCAAGAGTCCTCAAATCCTTGTTTAGTCAAAGCCGCTTTGTATTGAGAGGAGTGTCTTTGGAAGATAAAGACTTCACCAAAGGGCTTGTCAAGCTACACAGGGAAGTCGTTGAGTCACCATCTATGGACATGTTCAAAATATGTGTAGATGTGGCACTTAGGGGCATGTTTTAGTGGTGGACTTCATAGTGTTAGATTAATGGTTGGGCTGGATGATCTTAAAACTCACAACCTAAATGATTCTACGATTCTAACTGCAAAAACAAACATGTCAATATTAAATGTAAGTGGATTTTCACCTTCAGCAGTATTTCTAGAGGCACATCTTGTCTGTAGATCCAGCTGGTTTTGAGAACAGGATGTATTTTTCCCCATGTGCCTTGCAGTCTTACTTTAAAACTTATTTCTGATGAGTTTGAAACATCATTATTGAGATCTCCTAGAGAGGGAAGTAAAACTATTATCTGTGTTAATTCTTTGCAGCATTTGCATGTGTCCACTGGGTATGCTTTAGCTTTTTCCGGGGAACAGATTTATTTATAGCAAAAAGAATATTTTTTCCTCACTTGGTATTATTACTCCAAAGGTACAATGTGGAAGACAGAAAAATTTGCCAAGCAGATGAACAACTAAGAATCATGTTTACTTGCAATGAAACATGTGGGAAAATTCTACCAAAAATAGAGAACTCTTAGCAGTTCTTTTAGTCTATACTGAAGGTATTCATTGGGTAAGAGGGGGGATGGCCTAATTCAAGGCTTTCCCCTTGCTATTGAACAGACAGTGAAGTATTTTTACAGCAAATTTCTGCAGATTGCTTTCAGATGTTATTTTGGACAACCATTTGCAACTTGGCAAGCTCAGATGGACTCATGCATTGCGTTTCTCTGCTCTGATTAGTATGGAAATAGGGTTAGAAGTGTGTTTGGAGTTTGAGGTTGTTTGAAGTTTTGTTCATTTCTTTTGTTTGTTTGGGTTTTTTTCTTGATTCTGGTAAGGTGCTTTGGCTGGATAAGGGAAGAGACTGTACTCTAAAGGCTAATTGTGTTTCAAGAGACTAAAACTTCCTATTGTTGAGAACTACTTGTGGACCTTCCCCAACTTTATACAATGCTGAAGTATCGTTCCAATGCAGTTGTCATGCCTGTGAGAAGGGGCTTGTGGTGGCCCCCAGCCTCCCTATTGGAGCAGGCCTATTGCCAATGCTACATCAACCACTGGGGTGTTTGTATACACATGGAGGAAGATCTTTATTGCTGGGAATTCCTAACTTTCTTGCATTGTGCAAGAAACCTCCAAGGATAGAGATCCCTGCTTCTCTGGTACATGACCCAGAAGACACCACCTGCCTGGGGGAGAAGCTTTCCTCATATGTGAGCCTCCCAAGCTGCAGCCTGTGTCTGTCATCCCGCATTGCAATGCCTGATGCTGCAGGAACCTTTTTCTCATGTCTGTCACTACCTTTCCAGCAGTCACAGGCTACTGGTAGATGCCCCCTCTGCCTCCTTTTCATGAAACTACCCAAACCCAGCATCTTTCCCTAAGAAGCTGTTTTCCAGGCCCCTAAACATTTTTCTAGTCCCAGCTGGCTTCTCCTTTTTTACCACATTCCTCCTGAACTGGAGACCTAACAATGGAGACAAATCCTGGTGAGACCTCACCAGTTCTGAACAGAGCATGTAGAAATCACACTTCTGACTCTGCTAGACAAGTGGCTTCTAGTGCACTCTGTTTATCTTATCTACAATGGGAACATATGTCTGGCCCAAGTACTTCTCAACAGGGCTGTTGCCCAGCTTGAATCTTTCAGCCTGGCTGAATGCATGGAATTGCATTGCTCCTCATATGGAGCTCTGCTCATCTCCTCCTTGAACACCACAAGATGTCACTTCTCAAGTTGACTGAGGCCCTTGTGGAGAGAAGCTCTGCCATTCATTAGGGTAGATGGTTTCCCAGTTTAATGTCACCTGTGTCTATTTGTGCTCTTCACCCAAGGTAGAACCAAGACAAAACATCTTGGTGTTGTATTAGACATATAAATCATCTGGAGGGAGTATTTCTGTCTTGATCTGTATATGGCAAGACAACAACAAAAGCAGTTATGAGATGACTCCAATAGGACCTTCCTGTTTGCTGAAAAACATTGCTTTGTGCTCAGTGGTAAAGCCAAGCACAGAAACACAGGGAAAGCTGGTCACAAAGCTGTGCTTACTGCTGATGCTAGTTTCTGCTACCATTGTGGGTAGGTATCTTGACTGTTGCCAGATCAATTGATTGATCTGTTGGGTTTTAGTCTGCTTTGCGTGGTTGTGTTTCTTAGCCCAATTTGGCACTGACTTTTTCTGCTGTCTTTTAATTGATGGTTATTGCATTACGACAATACTTTTGTGTCATGCTACCCTTGCCTCTCAGCCTCTTTCTTCTCCCACACCTTTGTCCTTCAACCAAACTTTCTTTCACATCTCCCTTCTTCTCTTCTGAGTCCTATGCTCACAATGCTCTAGATTGACCCCTTTCCCTCTACCATTCCCTTTTTTAATCTTGTATCATCCACCCTGTATTGTGTTTGCAATGTGTTTGCTGGTTTTCTGGTAGCAAGGGGCAGGCTGTGGGGGAGGCTTTTCTTCAAGAAGTTGCTGGAAGCCTTCCTCATAGCTGGCAAAGCTAATACCAGCCAGCTCCTGGCTGGACCTGCCGCTGGCCAAGGCCAGGACAATCGCGAGAGATATAGGTGCCTCTGTGATAACATATTTAAGAAGAAGGGAAAAAAGTTGGAGCAGCAGGAAGAAGAAGATGGCTGCCAGAGACGAGCAGTGAGAGGTTGTAACAGCAATGCAGGCACCAAGGCCAGGGCTGAAGGAGTGGGAGGAGGTGTTCCAGGCATTTCCCTGCAGCTCAGTGTGAGACCCATGGTTAAGCAGGCTGTCCCCCTGCAGCCCATGGAATGGAGAGAACAACTGGATGCAGAAAGTCCACCTGTAGCCCATGAAAAGAGGCCCCCTCACTGGAGCAGGTGGATGATGGAGGGAGGCTGCAGCCCGTTGGAGCCCACATTGGAGCAGAGTCCCAGAAGAGATGTGTGGCCCATGGAGAGGAGAGTCCACGTTGGAGTACAACTGTACCTGGTAGGATCTGTGTGCTTTGGGATGGGACCACGCTGGAGCAGCCAGTGCTCAAAGAACTGCACCCTGTGGAGTGACCCACAGGCAGCAGTGTTTGGAAGAGCTGTTGCCCTTGGGATTGGACTCACGCTCGAGAGGATCATGAAAGATTTTCTTCCATGGGAGGGACCCCATGGAATGCAGGGGAATGGCCTCCTGCCCTGAGCAGTGGCAGAGAAACACCAACTGCCTGTTTTTCCCCTACTCCTGTCCCCCCCTGCCTCCTGGAGGAGAGGCCGAATGTGGTATGTGTTGTAAGAGATGGAGGGGTGGGGGGAGAAGGTTGCCTTGAAGATGATACTTCTCACATTAAATTCTGATCTTGTTGGAAATAAATTCTTTACATCCCACTTTGGAGTTTGTTTTGCCTGTGACCCTAAAAGATTTTCTAATAGTCCTCATTCCTGCTATAGCAAAACCTTTCAGGTTTTTTCCTTTTCCTCTCTCTTTGCCTGATTGTATGAGGCAGGGTGGGGGAATGAAATGAGAGAATGGCTGTGGGTGAATCTCTGGCATCCAGCCAGGGTCAAACCACCACACACCCTTGCTGCAAAACTGTCTTGTCTGATTGCTCTGTTCCATCAGCAGAGCCTGCACCATTCCTGACAGAGCTCATGCTGTTTGCAAGGCATCCCAGGGAACCTTCCAGGGGCATGTCCTACTCTTTCCCTGTGCCCAGCAGCTCTGAAAAATGGTTCCAGTGATGAACGTATGGATGCTGTGATTCAGGGCAACACTGGCTTTTGGGTGATGGTGGAGGATTGTAACTTTGGATGAGGTGTGACAGATACATTAATGCAACACTGCAGTCTCTTAAATGCAGAGTCTGGGTCTGCCAGTCTGAGTACTGTCTGACAGATTTGTATGACACTCTCATGTGTTAACTTATGTGTCCCTGCCATTAAGCATTGGAAAATGCAAAGCTGCTCCTCTTCAGGCACCTCTCCCATCTCATGGATGCACATAGACACAAAGATATACAGTCAGTGCTCTTGCACTTTGCACCCCCCATATTGCAGCTTCACATCTTAGTGGCATGATGTTTTAGTGATGAAGAAGACCCCTTTTTGCAACTGCTCATGCACAACCTGCTGCGGCCATGGCAGCAGTGGCTCAGCCGCCTGTGCCATTCTGCTGGCAGCCACCGTGGCTTCACTTCACCACCCCCCTCTGGGCACGGCTGGCGCTCCGCCGCATCACCACCCGCCCGGCATGGCCACCACGGCAACCGATACACAGCAACACAGTGCTGAAACAGTGCCAGGGAGCTATCTGAGGGTGTGGGGCAAATTTGCATATTAATGAGCTGCCATTCAACACGGAAGTAGGGCTTCGCAGAACCCAATTAAGACCGCGGGTCCGTGATATAGGAGACCCGACTGTAATTATATGTAGGGATATGTGTCTATAAAGATATAAAGATACCATATGTATATAAATGCATAAAGGTATACCAGTTAAAAGTATCTCTTGTGTTCAGAGAAACTGGCATTTCTCAATGGAGGAGGGAGGAGTGGAGGGTTTTGGCTGAGGCCTCATTGTTAGTTTCACTTGAGGGTTTGCAAGCATCCCACTTGGAGGGAGATGCTGGTCACAGCCCAGCGCAGTGCAGAAGAGCTCAAAGGGCCTCACTTAGGACAGCTGTTTAATGGGTCACAAGATGATTTGCTTTCATTCAATCAATTTTCATCCTGACCACAATCCAGGTTGGTAATTACTGGAATTTTAAGAATTACAGCAACAATGGTACCATTCCATTCCAGCTAAAATTCAAGTAAGTAATGTCCCAAGGCTGTCAGGAGATGATAGGTTATTCCTCCTTCATTCCCCACCTTGGCCAGACAAAAGGAGCTCCTGGTACATTCAATGCAGCTCCCACCTTGTCATAAGCTTGCATTGCAATGTGTATGGTAAATACATCTTTGTATTTTGTATTCCATATTGCTGTGTTCGGGTGGTGCTGTCTGTAGCACCACCCCCCACCCCTCAGTGATGATGGTAGATCCCGGAAAGGGGAATTACGTATGGCAGCAGTGGAATGGAAGTTCTGAAAGCGGTGGTGGTGGTAGCAGCAGTTCCTGCGGCGCAGTGTGGTGGTAATTGGAGTGGCTCTTCGTTTTCCAGCTTTCCCTGGAGAATCGGAGGAATTGGACTCTTTCCATAGACATATCCGAACTGAAAAAATCTCAACACATAGCCAGGACCTTGGTTCCCATTGGTCCCTTCCCCCCCGCTCCGGTCTGGGGGAGTTAAAAAGCCTAGAGGACATTTTCAGACGATTAACAAACAAGTTTTTTCTCGGTTGTTCCTCAGCTCTCTGGAGCAGGTTTTTTGAGTTATAAATCTGTGTATTTTAGTTAATAAATCTTTTTTTCCTCCACTTCCCTTTGAGGAAAGAAATTATTCTATTGGAATTGGTGGGGGAGGGAGGAATAACGCCAGAATCTCATTCTAAACTTAGACACACCTTTGCCATGCAAGAGTTCCTGGTAAGGTCCCAGAGACACTAACTGTCCAACTCATTACACAAAGGGAGGAAAGGGAGGAAAGAAAGAAGGAAAGAAAGAAAAAAAAAGATTAAAACTTTTCCTTTGTAAACATGTAAAACAAAACTTCTAACACCAAACCCATGACAAAGTGACGTGCTGAAGAGGCTCCACCATATAATCAACTGCTGGCCGAAGAAAGACTCTATGCTCTCTTTACTGATGGTTCTTGTTGTATAGTGGGAACGAAATAGAAGTGGAAGGCAGCTGTATGGAATCCTATACGACGGGTTGTGGAGGCTACTGAAGGAGAAGGTGGATCAAGCCAATTAGCTTAACTCAAAGCCATTCAATTAGCCTTGGACATTGCTGAAAGAGAAAAATGGCCAAAGCTCTACCTCTATACTGATTCCTCAGATGGTAGCCAATGCTTTGTGGGGATGGCTGGAAAAATGGGAAAAAGCCAATTGGCAGCGTAGGGGAAAACCAATTTGGGCTGCTGATGAATGGAGAGATATAGGTGCCCGAATAAAAAAACCTGCCTCTGAGAGTCCATCATGTAGATGCCCATGTTCCCAAGAATCAGGCTAATGAGGAGCACAAAACAATGAACGGGTAGATAAGGCTGCAATGATAGAAGTGTCTAAAATAGACTGGGAACATAAGGGAGAGTTGTCTCTCGCTTGATGGGCCCATGATGCCTCAGATCATCAGGGCACGAGATCGAGGGGTGGATTTAACTATGGACAGTATTTCCCAAATTATCCATGACTGTGAGACCTGTGCTGCTATCAAACAGGCCAAGCAAATGAAATCTTTATGGTATGGAGAGCGGTCATCCAAATACAGGTATGGGGAGGTCTGGCAGGTTGATTTCATCATACTGCCTCAAACACGCCAAGGCAAGTGTTATGTGCTCACAATGGAAGAAGCCATGGATGGAGACTTATCCTGTGCCACATGCTATGACCCAAAACACCATCCTGGGCCTTGAGAAGCAAGTCCTGTGGAGGCATGGCATCCCTGAAAGAATTGAATCCAATAATGCGACTCATTTTAAAAACAGCCTTATCAATAATTGGGCTAGGGAACATGGCATTGAGTAAGTATATCATATCCCTATCATGCACCAGCTGTAGGCAAAATAGAACAGTATACTGGGTTGCTGAAAACCACCTTGAAAGCACTGGGTGGAGGAACTTTCAAAAATTAGGAGCAGCATCTAGCGAAATCCACCTGGTTAGTTAACCCCCGAGGTTCCACTAACAGAGCTGGCCCAGCCCAGCCTGAATCTCTACTCACTGTAGATGTAGACAAGGTTCCAATAGTGCAAGTGGTTCAGAGAGGCTTCACATCTAGCCAGGAACTTGGTTCCCATTGCTCCCTTCCCCCCCGCCCCGGTCTGGGGGAGGAAAAAAGTCGAGAGGACATTTTCAGACGATTAACAAACAAGTTTTTTCTCTGTTGTTCCTCAGCTCTCTGGAGCAGGTTTTTTTTGAGTCATTCCTTCCCCCTCCCCCCCTGCCCCTGGTAAACCTCTGAGTTCCCCAATGCCAGCTCTCATTTTTTGTCTGGGTTTTTTTTTTTTTGTAACCCCCCACTGATTTATTTCATCTACCTGCAATCATCATTGCCATCGGGGGACTGTTTGTATTTTCCTGTTCCATTGTTAGTATTATGGTTACCTCAAATAAACATATATATATATATATATATACATATTATATTAGATTTTCTTCCAGTAAAAAGTTATTTCTCTCTCTCTCTATATATATATATTCAAGTATCTCTAAATTCAACTCATACCCATCCAAAAGGGCCCTTTGACACCTGTAAAATCTGCATCAATAACCCCAGGCCATATAAAAAGTTCTTGTATTGTTTTGGAGGATTGGCCCACCACCCAAGCACTCAGGCCATCACCAATGTCCCAAAAGCCTGGAGTGGCATCTTGTGAACTGACTGGTCTGCTATTGTAATTGGGGAGGCTGTGGTAATCCAATCCAGTGCTCCCACCTGTGGCCAGCTTGAGGGTGTGGAGAAGGTTGAAGCAGGGCATTTATTGTCGTCATGTGCCCTTGTCTTGTGCTGTGCTTCTGGTTTCCCTGCTTCCTAGGAGGCAAAGGTTTTCCATTGATGTCAAATTTTGAGCGGCATTGGTTAGCATAGTTGGACTAGATGATCTTCAAGGTCCTTTCCAGCCTTATCTATACTGTGATACTGTTATATTGTCCTTTACGACATGTGCAGCAGATCTCTGAGGTTTGTAGTACTCCTCCCCCCTTCTGTTGTTGCAGGGAACAAGGATTCTTGTAATGACTGTCCTACCCACAAGGAAAACATTTATTTATGCACATAACCGCAGCAACCTCAGAGGCAACTGCAGAAGCCACACTAACAGCCATAGCCTCCATGCTGTGCATAACAGAGCTCATCTTTTTTGCATGCCTCTATCATTTCCACCACAGTAGGGTTCTCCAGAGGTAGGATAATCTTTTTACAGTTTATATAAGCATTCTCAAGGGCCATAGTATGGAGCAGGGCTTCACAAGCATCAGGATTGTCCACTTGCTTTTCAAGAGCATCCTTAAGACAATCAAGAAATTGTATAAAAGTCTCATTAGGACTCTGCTTGATAGAAGTGAAAGATTGTGTGGGTTTCTTTAAATCAGGGATTTAAAGGGGTTAGAGCCTGCATGGCAAGATCCTTGCTTTCGCACCAAACCTCTCTGTGCCAGGTCGCCTGGACATTAGGATCCACATGCTGTACAGTGCCCAGGAGCTGCTCAACGCTAACCCCACAGAGCAGGTTATCTTGTGGGCATTGCGATTTAGCAGCAGTGGCAGTCTGACAGAGCTGATGCCATTTCAAATCAAAGACCGCTAGCTGCATGGGTGACAAAATAGTGCCGACCATGCCAGCAATATCAAAGGGACACAAGTCCTCAGCAAAAATAGTCCTAAGGAGAGCCTGCGTGGACTGGGCAAAAAGGCCATTTTCTGCAGCTGTTTTATGGAGATCTTGCAAAAAGGGCAAAGTAACAGGGTCATGTTGAGGGTTACCCTGCAGATTATGAAAAACAGGAAAAGCAGGGAAGTGCTGACCCTCTGCTTCCGCTTGCTCCTATGTTTTTGCCCACATGTACAGGGGGTTACGGCTAGGCATGGGAGGGTCAGGGGCATGTAAGAAGTGCTCCCCTTCTGCTTTCCCTTACTCCTGTATGTTTGCCCACATATTCAGGGTATAATGGCTGGATACAGGAGGGTCAGGGGCATATATTGGGTCCTTGATGCAGGAGGAGATGGATGGCTGTGATGGTAACAAAAATGGTGCTGCCAGCAGTGGTTGTAGGCAAATTGCTCAAAAATGGATTGCCAAGTGGAGATTCTGTGGCTGTTGGACAAACTCAGCAGCACACAGGAGAGTCTGGGAAGGGTGTCGAAGGTCGGGGCGGAGCAGAAACGAAATCTTCTACTTTTATTTTGGGGGCAGGTGTGGAATGGCTGCACCACTGGCTTCGGCAGCCTCTCGCTCTAATTTAAGCTTCTCAAGGGCATCCTGGATTATACGCCATGTAGTAAGCAGTGACAATGCAGCCTCATTGCTGCATGTGCCAGTCAAAGTATGTCCCCCATGTACCTCATGTATTCTGCTGGAAAGTGCTACTACCTGTACTTACCGTTTCATTCTGGCAGAGCCAAGACAAAAGCGTACGTACTTTATGCGCATCATGAGGAATTCCTCTGGACGTTAGAATGCACATAAGAGCATCCAAAATAGAATCCTCTGTTTTAGTCATGTGCTGACCCATGAGTAACAAAGTCCCCAGCTGCTCACCTCAGTTCCGTATAGTTCCATAGAGGCATTTTCAAAATACGTTGCAAGGTATTAGCAGTTCTCTTGTCCCGCTGAGAATATCTCTAGCTTAGCTGGGCTTTACCACTGTCTGCTTTTAGCCCTGAGGATTCAAAAAAGCCACGTTGTGGTCACCATTTGTGACAAACAAGGCACGGACTCCAAAGGGGTTAACCAACAAGGACAATTTATTAGAGTAAGTTACCAACTTTTATACAGCCCGCCGCTGCCACTTGTACACTTGGCCTTACGCTATTGGCTGTACTGTAGTTGCTTTCTCTTAAACTGACTGGATACATAGTGTTACGTGTAATACAAGATGTGATGCTGATTCACTTCTGTATTCTTCAACCCATAATTCAAAACCTGTAATTCAAACCTGCACGACTTCCTCCTATAAAGTACAGCATTGTGAGGGCTGCTACAGTATACCACTTGTATGGGGACTGTACAGACCCAGTACAAGTGGTATACCAGCATGGGACTTGTGTACACGGGCCTCCCACATCAGGAGCCAACTGGGCCCTCTAAATTTATACTTTCCTTCATACGCTTGCTCTGGGGCACAACCAAGCTGCCCTGGGACTAACAAAAACTGCAGCTCTTCCCTTAACCAAGGCAGCGTTCAGCATTCCAGAAAGAACTTGCCTGCCTCCATGTCTGATCTCACCTGGCTCAAACAGGTCCCTGTAAAGACACCTTCTCTCTCACAGCAGCTCCAGTCCCATAAGCAAAAGGGATAGTCAGGCCAGTGGCCACCTTCCCTCCACAGCACTGGCAGATGCAGTGCCTTGCCCTTTAGTCTGGCATAGAAAGATGCCAGAGAGGTGGGAAGAGGTCTCCAGCTGTGACAAACTGCATTGGTGTCACCTGGTTGGAGTCAAGTGAAGTCTGCCAATACATGCTGGCTGAAGAGCCAGAGCTCCCACTTCAAGCAGGGGTCAGTATTTAGGGCTGTAGAGCATAAAGGGGCATTTTGGATCTAGGCAGCAGCAGCAGGAGCCCCAGGAGCAGGATGGATGGGTTTTGAGCACAGCTGGAAACAACAAGGCATTCAGCCTCACCAGGGTATTTTCTGTGGCTTTGAGGTGCCACTGACTGCAGCTGGGGCTCATGACCCTTGAAGGTGCCAGAATTCTTAAAGCAATTGGCATTGGCTGAACCCTCATTATGTTTAATACCCAAATGGAGTTTTATTGAATTCATTTGAGCTTCCTGAGTGGTGTTGAAGAGGAGCCCCGCCTGCCTCTCTGCAGCATATGGCTTGACTGTCCTACCATAGCTGTATCTAAGGATAGAAAGAAGAAGAGAAAGTGATAAAAGCCTTCTTAAGACTTGGGAAGCGCAAATAATGCCTGACACTAATTTGATCTGACCTGTTTTTGAAGGCAGTGTAGGGCACATCTTTCAGGTCCATCTGTCTCTCTTACCAAGCAGAAGGGACACAGGGTGTTTTTACCAGAGCAGCGGAAGAACGGACAACCGCCATGGATAGAAAGCAGGATTTAAGGGGGGAAATAATCCTTGCTTTTCATTCATAACCATTTCTACCAAAGCAGAACTTGACAAGCGATACTATGGGAACAACTATAACGCAGTTCCCCTCTAAGGACATAAAAACGAAGACTGAGAGACAAGAGAAGGAGAGTGATAAGGTTATCGGCTCTATCCAGCAGGATGTCTGTTAGCTTTTCCAGACAGAGCTCTGATTCTCTGGCATTTCCTTCTGCAACTCATTCAGAGCTGCTGCTACTCCTAAACTTGTAACAAAGCCCCGTCCCCCTGGATTGGCTCTTGGAGCATTTATAGCAACCCTATCCAGCTAATCTATGCCTGTCACCTGCCCTGGTGCTTCTTCAACAGAAAATAGCAAAGAATTCTCCAAAAAACCTCAGTCACATGCCAGGAAAAATTACTGACATCTGAATCTAGCAGGTTTGAGACCATTTTTCTTGTGAAAGCAAAGGCTATAAAAACAAAGCCAAGGACAGCAATGTATGGCCCAGCGTGGCTGGAGGGACAAACACACTGACAGATAATATGCAATTTCACAGGCATGCCCTGCCAGAGCTCAAGCTCCTCAGCTCCTTTTCTGCTCTGATAATCACACACTGAAATGGGGCCATGCCCAGCCCCCCGTCCCAATGCACCTTCTCAGCTGAGAGGGAAGACCCCACGTGAACATCTTTGGCAAGGGAAGCAGGAGCAGAGAGCAGATGGTGCGTTTTTGTGCCCAAAGCTCCCCTCACTCCACTCTATTTACCTCACTCACCAGTCACTGGCCGCAGTGCGGTGGTAAAAGCTGTGCCTGGTTCACTGATACAGAGCCCAGGAGGCGCTCTAGGACCCACTTACCGCACAATTTCAGGGGTTGTACACTTGGAGAGAAGGGTCCCCACAGCCGCCTGGTGCTTTTCCCCGTACACAGAGGATGGGGAGCGCTGACAGGGATGGAGCAAGCATCCACACACGTCTTCCATGCTGGGAACCTGGGTGCAAGATGGGAGTGAAAGTCTTACACCGGCAGCACCAGTGTAAGAGGAGAGGGTGCCCATGCTTTATTTATGGGTGTGAGCACAATGCTCCAAAAAGTCACAAAATAAGGGGAAGCGGACGAGAAGATGTTGCCCAACGAGTGTGCATTGGATAGGGGCACGGGCAGATGCGGAGACATCCATAACGCGTGGTTTCCGCGTCCCGCTGAGGAAAGGCGCCAGGATCTCCCGTGGGATCCGGCACTGGAGGCTGCGGGCAAGTGGACAACGCCAGGATTACAGTGGCTGCCCAGTTTTGTGCACTGGGACACGGAGAGCTGGGTTCCGCACACTCGGGTGCTGGCAAACGCCCTGTTCCATACTGGAGAGCCGGGGATAGACACCAGGGTACACAGGAGGCGGTCCGGCACAGGGTCCGGTAAATTAGCGGGTCCCCAGCCGCACTCCGCGGATCGATCGCGGCTCCCGCGCCGAGAGCCCGGCTGCGGAGGGATCCGGCTGCGCGGTCTGCAGCTGTGCCGGGGTCAGCCCGCGGCTGCCCGCTGGCGCTGCCCCGGCTTCCGGCGGCCGGCTCTGACCACTGCTGGGTGCCGCCGGCTCGGGCCCTTGTTTATACGGGCGGAGCTTGGAGGTCGGGTCCCTTGGGAAGCGAGCAGGGCTCCAGGGGTGTGGGCAGCTCGCTCGCTAGGTTCCAGCCCAAAAGCCGCTTGAAATCGCGTGCCTGAAGGCGAGCAGGGCTGTTCGTCCCGGCTGCTGCTCCTGTCGCTGTCTTGGGTGGTACTGCTGGAGTGTTGCGTTTGTGTCGGTGTGAAACGTGAGGCTTGAGCTGTTGGAGGGCAGCCTGGTGTTGTTGGGATCAGTCTTTCAGGGTTCTGTGCAAACTTAAGGAAACGTAGGAAAATCAGAGCTAAAGCAAAGGCAGCTGAACCTAGGTCTGGGATTTATGGGACTTTATAATATGTCTGCCTTGCAGTGTTTGTCCTGATCTGTGTGTCCAGTTGAACTCTTGCCTGTTGGGATGTGACAGCCTCTCCCTGGGGTAGGATGACATCGGTGACCTGCTCCTGTTTGGCCTTGGAGCAGAGTGGAGAACTAAAGTTTGTCATGTGCAGCCTGGTGGAAGCATTGCGGGAACTATGTGCTTCCCAAGTGTCTTGTGGCCTATTTTTGTCATCACAGGGTGTGATTAAGGAAAACAGCCTGTGTTTAAAGAAACTTGGTTTGGTAGGCAGCATTGTAGGGAAACAGATAGAGCTATTCCACAATTTGAGGTGCACAGAACTAGTGCTGATGTTGCCTTTCACTTGTGAATGTGCCTAGAAAGAAGTCTTGTCTGGGTTGGAGAGATTTTAATTTAAGCTCCTCTCACTTAAATGTTACGGAAATTGCAGGAGCTAAATCCTCTTGTTACTGTGCTCTTAGTGTGCTAACTCCCTGCTTTATTAATTGTTTAGTTGAAAGTGGGGTTTATGTTTTTTGCCTCACCTTGCCAGCTTTCTTTGTTTTTGTACTGTGTTGATGTTTTACTTTTCCAAGTCTACTTGCCTTATGCTCTGAGTTTTTGTTTTTCTGCAAACTGTTCTTTGATATACCTTGATGTGCATGTCTCTGTTGCAGTTTTTAACTGGCATATTGACTCTGTGATACCTTATCAGTCAGATTTTTTTCAGTGCTCTGTGTGTGATTCTGTTAGATGTGAATTAACCAAGTTACTTGTCTTTTCAGTTTAATTTTAAGGATGTTGCCCCCAACTGTGGAGTTACTTACATAGGCAATACCACTATGCATCTAAAACCTGTTAAGTTTAATTGGATTTGTGAAGATTTTCTTAGTGATTATCATACTTGCATTGCAGTGACCTTCAGTTTGGTGCTCTGTGAGTGGCCAGGGTTTGGCACTGCTTGTGACTTTTTATTTTTTGTTTGAGGCACTGAAGTGCTCTCTTGCCCTCATAGTGGATTTGTTGATGTTTACAGTCTGCCTGTGACAGCTGAGATAGAAGGTGATGTACCACGATCAGAATATACTTGGCTGGTATTATAATTGTATTTATGCTAGATGAGAGGTAAGTGCTTTTGGATTAGGTTGTGGACAGTGTAGAGAAAATGAGGTGCTTTTTTTCCTGTGTGGATTATTGTCTGTTTTGAGACAAGATCTTGCCCAGGGTGTCTTCAAAGTGGAGTGTGAAAGTGGCCCAAAAATAACAATGAAAGCTGGTTACTTTTAATGTGACAAGGAAGAAGTAATATAGTCTGAAGTGTCATCCGCATGTGAGCTTACTAAGGCTTTATCTTGTATTGGTGAGGGTTTCCATAAAGCCTCTTTCATTTGCCTTTATCCTGTCACCTGTAGGTGAACTTTGTGGTTGATGAAATAATTGTGTGAAATTGAAATCAGCCATGTGGCAATGGGGCTCATCAGCGGTGGGATTTCAGCAGAGTGGTTCCAAGCATTGGACGTACTCTGGCATCTTCAAGCAACAATTTGTGGTTCCCCACCCCCCCCCTTAGTAGGGAGAGCCGTGTAGGGAAGTGTTTCTGCTGTGAGCAGGTAGGGATTATTGCCTTAATAAGATGACAGTCTTGTTATGTTGACAGTCTTGCTAAATGCTGGGTTTTCTGTAACCTGCTTTCCTGGGAAAGCATTGAGGAGCTGAATGCAGAGCAGACCGGCCATCTACTTCCTTTACTCCGTTTTAGTTGAAATGAGCTATAACAGGACATTATTTAAATGCCTGTTCTGTTTTAAATAATAAATGGTATATATTTAAAAAAGAAAAACTGGATCTCTATTCTGGAGCTTAGTGAATTTCATGTAGGAACCTGTGGTAGGGATTGAACCACAGAGATTGGAAGGGAAGGAGGAGATGGGTCAGGTGGATACAATCTTGCTGTGATGAGTCCTGCTGGAAATGCACATGCCTGTACACAGCCAATTTTTGGATTTTTCGCTCAAGCTAGTATTTTACAATTACCTGCACACCCACTGAGGTTCAGCTTTGAAAGAGACCTTGGAGCAAATGATAATGGATTAATCACAAGAAAGGTAATGGATAACTTGTTCAAGTGGTTAGCTTTCTATCAGATATTCACAGTCAACAATAATGTATCTATTCTGAGTAGCACCAGTGCTTAGTTCTTAATGTACCCCTTTAATTACATTGTTGTGCAGGTCATTTCTGTCTTTTGTTTTTCTGTGTTTCACTGCTGCAAAGAATTTAATTGTGAAAGGTGGCCAGCAAAGCATAAAAGAGTTATGCTTTATTAGTGGAACCGGGATATTGTCCAGTCCTGCTCAGTTTCAAGAAATATTCCTAGACTTAAATGAGGTAGTTGCTGAATTTCATTTGTTCTGCATTTGTCCTTCTCTCATTTAGGGAGTCTTTTTTGTCTCTTAGTATGAAATTGCTATTCTAACCATCCCTAGTCTCAATGCCCTCTGTAAGTTGTGCCATGCTTTTAAGGTTTGGGTTACAAGTGCTGCATGGGGTTTTCTGACACAGACCATATTATTGTACTTCATATTTGTCCCCATCCTAACACCTTTGGGTTTTGTAGTAACTGCTCATAGCTTGGAAGTATATGCTGAAGTGACAGTAGGTCTATTAGTTTTGTTCATGCCATTAATTTATATCACAGCATATCTTGAGGGGAAAAAAGTAATTGCTTGGGTTTAGTAATGGTTGAACTTCATTTACCATCTCACTTTGCCATTGGTCTAGTGTGGGTGGACCCTTCCAAAGATTGTCAGCATCTTACTAAAAGAAAGGCCCTTCTTTTACTTTCCACTTCACTGAAATGCAAGCAGCTGTGATAATTAGCAAGATTATTGTTCCTGCAAAGGTCTGCCTTATTTCATTTCTTTTTTGGCATTCAAGGCTTCAGCCAGATGACAAATGAAGACACAGAACTTGGTGGAGTGTGCTTCGCTTGAGGTCTCCTTTTTAATAAAGAAAAGCCCGGTTTGGGCAGGAAAGTTGGTTTTGGTGAGGGAAGTCGTGTGTCCACCAGCCTAACTGCTTCACACCGAAAACTTAGGATTCTGTAGGTATCTCTGGTGAGCACTTTGTGACTGTCACTGCTTTCTGCTGCCATCTGTGTTTTGGGTTGCTAATAGAGCTTCCGTGTTGCTGGAAGAGAATGTGTCCAGGTCAGATAAACGTGAATTTTTAAGAACTTCCATTTTGCAGCATCCAACACACTCTTCTCTGTATGTGTGTGCCTGTACTCCTCTTTCCTGGGTTTCAGCCTTTGAACCTTCTTCCCCCGCCCCTCTTTCTTCTTACAACTGATCTCATATTCCCTTTTTTCCTCCAGGAGACAAAAGGGGGAACAGGGGTAGGGGAAAAGCCAGGCAAGTTGGTATTTCTGACCAGTTTTAGGGTAGGAAACCATCTCTCTGCCTTTTCATAACGTCCTCTCTCTCTCACGAGAGAAAAAGTCTTTCATGACCCTTTCCCAGTGTGAGCCCTCCGGACCCAGGGATGACAGCTCTTCCATTCTCTGTTGCCCGAGAGTCACAGCACAGGACGCAATCTTTTAAGCACTGGCTGCGCTGCTTCATTTTGTGAGCCCATCCCAAAGTGCATGGATCAGATCCTACCATAGTATGATTCTGTCACAAAGTGTCTGTCCAAAGGATCTCTGCCCTCTCTGCCGAGCTCTGCTCTGGCCAAGTGCTTCTGGGCTCTAAGATTATCTGCAGCTTCCCAGCATGATCCTCCATCTTCAGCGTGTCCTCAGGTGGATTCTGCACCTCTGATTTCTCTCTCTCTATTCCATAGGTTTGCAAGCAGACAGTCTGCTTCACTATGGTCCATTCTACAAGCAGCAGCAAGACGCCTGGAACCCTTCCTACCCCTCCTCCGGCCTGCCTGGCCGTGCCTTCATGGCTGCTCAACCTCTCACAGGCTTTGCTCCGGCCATCNGTGCTGCCTATCCCGCGCACCGCTCATCCCGGGCACTGCCGGCAGCGCCCTGCGGGGCGGGTGGGGTTCAGCTGTGGCAGCGGAGTGAGCATAGCCGCTGCGCCTAGCCCAGCCCCACTTTCCTGTGGCACTGCCCTCCCTCCCTGTAGCCACAGAAACAGTAACATGCACCCGCGGGGAGGTCAGTTCCCCAGCTGTGCTTAGAGTAACGGGACAGCGTGTCTCCCGGCCCTCCCCGTTGGGCCTGGCCAGCACCGCCCCACAGGGAGCTCCGGCACCGCCTCTCGGTGGAGCAGAGGCACCACGCATGCGCGAATGGCATAAATTCGCAAATGGTGGAATCAAAACTGCGATAAATTCACATCGCAAATGCATGAGATCGTGAAGGAGAAGTCGCGATACAGAGAGGATTCACTGTATTTAAAGCTGTGCATTTTAATTGTGTGCTTTTTGATAGGTGTTTTAGGCTGCCTTTCTTTCTGATTGACAGGACAACTTTTGAAGCCTCTTATGATTCTATTAGGAGTAAATGTCTTTGTTTTGAAGGCTATCTCTGTTCAACTTTAATTGGCCTTTGAAGCTTGTCAAGTAGACAGAGAGGAGGGTGGATGTTTTGCCTTCCCATTTTAACTGGATTGAATAGCTTCAACAAGGATTAGTTTTTGGGACTGTGATTTCCTTAACCAATAATCTGTGCTTTGCACAGAGATTTTTGTTTATCTTAGTTTCAGATCTTTTTGTTTAACATCAACTTTATCAAAGCATTGCTTTATAAAATTGTCACTCCGGTTTTTGGTATCACACTTTCTACCAGAAAGGGGAAGACTACTATTCTTAGGTTAGTTCTGAGGGTTTGAGAGAGGCTGAAGAGAAGGACTGCAGGGCTGGAAGCAAGAGGGTTGAGAAGTCACTTGGGTGCATTTTCCTGAAGAGCAGAGCTAATCAGGCTCAGGAAGCCTGTTCGTACCCTGGAACCAATTATCCTATGAAATAGTAACTTGTTTAGAAATCACTTTGTTCAACAGTTCACACAGGAAGTGGTCAAGACCTGAAGCCATTGTTGTTACTGTCTTAGACTTTGCCATTTGGCTTGGTTTTTGTTGCAGTGTTATACACTTTATATTATCAGTTTCCATTTGAAGAGCAAATATAAACTTGTTAAGGGATTTATCTCCTTGGATTTTTTTTGTCTGTGTTAGTTGTACTGACCTCTCCTTCTCATGAAGGGGCATGTATTGGGGACAGTGCTAATCCTTCCTTCTCCTTTTCTTCTTTCCCTTCCTTCTTAAGCCTACACCATGCACATCTTTTGTTTTTGTTTCCCAGCTAGAGCACATCAGAGGAGTGCCTCACTCTATTGCTCTTTGCTTCTGTATTTCAGAGTAGAGTCATACCTTGTGTATTCACGCCTACTGATTTGCATATTTGTAGATTCGCTGAATATTTTTCTACTAGGGGACTTTAATCTGCCAGATATTTGCTGGGAACTCAATACGGCAGAGAGGAGGCAGTCCAGAAGGTTTGTTGAGTATATAGAGGACTGCTTCTTGTCACAATTGGTTGGTGAGCCTAGCAGGGGTGAGGCTTTTCTTGATCTGCTGTTTACTAATAAGGAGGACCTGGTGGGAGATGTGGTA
>WEKX01025985.1:1897-11989 GCA_013390025.1 Pitta sordida
GGGACGGGCATATGCACTGGAGCTGGGGAGAGGGCGGGAGCAGCGGCACGGGGTTTGGTCACGGTGGACCCGCGGGATCTCGGGGTTGGGAGGGGGTCTCCCGAGGCAGAGGGGGCTCAGAAATGGTTCCCTTTTCTTCCCCATGTTCAGAGAGTCCGAAGAGAAGCAAAAAAGTGCGCCCCGGAGCCCTGCGGAGTTCCGGGGGGTGGGACAATGGGCGTGGCCTGCATGCATATTAACGACCTGCCTTTCTTTGTGAGAATAATATTTCGCGAGGGCTGTCACCTGTCCCATTCCTCGCGATGGAGGAGGCATAACTGTATTTTAAGCACTTTACCACATTAACTACCAATGTTATATAAAAAGCCTGTCAAACAAAATATGGACAAACAGGTTTTCCCAAGTCAGTAAGGAGAGAGCATAAATTCCTGTTCATTTCACAGATATGGAAGGGTTGCATCTTCCAGACTAATCAAGTTGAAGACCTGGCAGGCTGTGAGTGCTCAGTACCTTTGAATGGTGAAGCACACCGTGACTGCACCTGCTGAGCCTTCAGGTGCAGCGGAAAGGCAGTGACAGCTTATTATAGGCGACTGTCTCTCTACAACATCTGCGACAGAGAGGGAAAAGAGAACTCCAACTGTGAGGCTGTTGCAGAAATTCTCTCATGGATTTCAACTCTGAATGTGTTAAAAGACGATATATACCCATCAGCTTTTGTGCCTCGTCCTGTGTGAGATGTTACTCATTTCTCTGTGTTGTGTTAATTTTTTCAGTCTGAAACATGAACTGCATCTTCCATGTCTTCATATTCTAGGCTTAACATGCAAAACTGCTCATAAAAGTCTGTACAGAGAAGGTCCCTGATGCATTTCCAGAGATTTTGGGTCTCTCATCAGCTCCTAGAGGAACAATGTTCTGAAGCTGTGGAGGCTGGGTCATCACAGTGCTGGTGCTTTGTGAAGCCCTTGTATCTACCAGCCTGCTCTACTCTTCCATTGTAGAGACACCACAGACACCTCTCACAAGGTAATTTCTCCATCTCTTCTATTCTTGGTAGGCCCTTTCTAAAAAAACAAATAAATAAAAGAAAATCTATTAAAGAGTTAATTTCTTCTGGTGTACAGTACCTGGTTTTAAAGAAGGTAGACTGCAATAATTGGATTTTTAAAGACAGATCCAAAATTTTAGATGTACATATTCAATGTCTTATGAATACTTAAGACAATAAATTTGCAAGTGTGATTTAATGGTGTATTCAATCTTTTGTATTTTACTTAAACTTTGCCCTACTTAAGAAAAATTATTTCCAGAATAACTGCACTTATTTGCATTCTTATAAACGTGTGAAAACTGATGTATGAACTTCCTCATTTGGCATGCTGCTGTCTGAGAGTGGCAACTCATCCAATTCATAGAAGCCACTGAACCTGAAATAAAAACATTTCACCTGTTGGCAAGGGACACTTCTGACATAACTGTCACTATTCTCTGGAGTTGTCTCTTATTTCTATGCGAGATTCATATGTTAACATAGACATATTTTTGAGGGACATGGTGGGATTGAGTGCACTCTCAGGATATTTTTTGATGACACCAAGCTCTGTGGTGCAGTCATAGGCAGGAGGAAAGAGATGGGACATCCAGAGGATGGACAGGCTGGAGAATTGGGCCTCTGTGAACCTCGTGAAGTTCAATAAGGCCAGGTACAAGATCCTGCATTGGGGCTGGAGCAATCTCAGGGACAAATACAGGTTGGGAAGAGAATGGACTGGTAGCAGACCTGAGGAGAAAGACTTGGGGATGTTGACATGAGAAACTTGACCTGAGCTGGCAATATGTGCTCTCAGCCCAGAAAGCCAAATATATCCTGGACTGCACCTAAAGGAGCATGGCCAGCAGGTCAAGAGAGAGGATTCTTCCCCTTTTCTCCACTCTCATGAGACCTCATCTGGAGTGCTGTGTCCAGTTCTGGGGCCCCAAACACAAGGAGGGCCTAGACCTCTTGCAATGAGTTGAGAGGAGGGCTACAAAAACTATCAGAGGGCTGGAGCACCTACCCTATGAAGACAAACTCAGAGATTTGGGCTCTTCAGCCAGAAGAAGAGAATATTCTGGGGAGACCCTTTCACATCCTTCCACTACCTAAAAAGGAATTGAAAGAGAGATGGAGAGAGACTTTTACGAGGACATGTAGTGATAGGACAAGGGAGAATGGCTTCAAACTGAAACAGATTTAGTTTAAATTAAGTATCAGGAATAAATTCTTCCACGTGAGGGTGGTGAGGCCCTGGCACAGGTTGCCAGAGAAGTTGTGGCTGTCCCACCCCTGGAAGTGTTCAAAGCCAGGTTGGATGGAGCTCTGAACAGCCAGGTCTAGTGGAAGGTATACCTGTTTGTGAAAGAGTGGTTGGAACTAAATGAGGTCCCTTCCAATGCAGACTATTCTATGATTCTATTTAATTTTTATGTATCTCCCAGATTTTTTTGCTACAGAAGGTGTTTTCTCCCTTTTCTCAGAGATTTAAGATTTAAATTTCCCTTTAAGCACTGAAGTTACCAATTCAGAAGCTCACCCTGTGTGCCTAGAAGTTTGGCATTTCAAATGTATGTAGTAATTAAAGGAAAATGTCTTTTTTTTGCCAAAGACCTACAGAGGAAGCAGCAGATTTGAAAAATAGGAGGGGCAACAGCTGAATGACAAGATAGATTTGAATTGAAAGCAATGAGATGAAATCCAGTGGTGTACATCTGAAATGAGAAATGTCAAACCCATTGCACAAACCGAGATTTATTATGAAATTAGGGAAAATAAAAAATATTTTCCTCCTTTGATATTTGTATGTCATGATCAGTTTTACAGTAAGTGATAAATAGAAGGATATAATGCACATTTTGTAAAGCATAGAAAACAAATTACCTTATGTCTCCTAGAAAATTCCAGATTCTTCTAATTTATTATTTGTATAAATTAAATCAGTGTTCTGACCAGCTCTACTTCTATAAACATTTAAGATAGCATGATAGGAGCTGCATTGGCCATTTTCTGAATGATTTTTTTGCCATATTCATTTAAACAGCATATTTTCTGACATTTTGTGCATCCCTGAAACCTAAAATATATCTTTTTAAAAATATATAGATTGTGTTGCTCACAAGTTTCAACACTTTCTCCTCTCCCCTTGCCATTTCTTAAAACATTCAATTAAAAATTTTGCATCTTTTTTCTCTTCAAAGTGATTTCTCCCTGAAGAGAGAAAGAAATCCATTCAATTGTATCCATTGAAGCTATCCTGTGTGTTTCTGATATTAAACCCAATCTATACACGTAACTGTAACAAATAGCATGTGTCCCTGTTCAGTGTGTAAATTTGGTTTACCTTATTTTTACAGCTTCCTATAGGGAATTTCATTTTTTGGAAACCTCTTCGTGGGTTTATTTTATGTATTTACAAAGCAGCGTTTTTATTATTCTCACACTGTTCATATACTGTCCCTGATATTTATAGCTTTATGTAGCTGTGCTAATTAATCTGGGTTTTTAGTGGAAAAAAATTAAAATAATAGTTGTGTGCAGTAACTGCATGTTACAGTAACATATTCTTGCCATGATTTTATCATCTGTAATTCAATATATTTTTGTGATTCTTCTTACTTCTCCTATAGTACAGACTGGTTCTTTTCTATCATTTGCAGTGATTTGCAGCATTCCATTATCCTCTTCTATAGCTTTTTTCTACAATGACGATTACATATTTTACCCTTATTTTCCCCCCTCCAACATTCCAGGTATGTCTGAAAATGTTCGGCATTACTGTACAAATACTGTAAATGTACAGATGAGTCTGCTCATCCTGGTATAAAAATGAGATGTTCTGAGTTTGTCTCCCCCAGTGTCAGAAACAAAAACCTAAACCACAAAACTCGAAACTCTTCAAATTAAAAGTGTCTGAATCACAAGGATTTTAATTGTTTTGGTCAGTATTCTGTCTCCATAAAAATCTGAAGAAGTCTGGACTCACAGGTTCACAGGTTATTCTGAGTTGGAAGGGACCCACAGGATCATCCAGTCCAACTCCCAAGCAAACACCCACCCAGGGATCAGGTCCACAAGTATGGGACCATGGGCACCACACTCCATCCATCCAAGCCACCCACCATCTAGCCCATGTCACTGAGCTCCTCATCCAGTTTTTCTTAAACACTTCCTGGGATGGCGACTCCACCACCTCCCTGGGTAGACCATTCCACAGAGGGATCACTCTCTCTGTGAAAAACCTCTTCCTAACATCCAGCCTAAGCCTCCCCTGGTGTAGTTCAAGGCCATGTCCTCTTGTTCTGGTGCTGTCAGCCTGAGAGAAGAGATTCACACCCACATGACTGCAACCTCCCTTCAGTTAACTCTCCTCATAATATATAGGCTTGAGAAATGAGAGAAGAAATCAAGCAGTGAAACAGAGATCAGCTTTCTGCAGCACCAGGGAGATCTGGCTGGGGCAAAGCAGCAGAGTTTTTAAATGGAACAGAAATTAATGATTCACTGGTATGAATTAATCTCTCTAATATGGGAAACATCTAAGCAGCTACTGAAGGTGAATAAAGCATAAGCAAAAGAAAGAATCTTCCAGAAGGAGGGCATTACATAACTGAACAAGTGAGATGAGATCCAGCTGCAGTAATCCCTCGAAAGTCACTGGGAGTCAGTTCCAGAAAATGCCATGAGAAGTGAAATCCATGAAGTAGAGGTAAATAAGGTAAGTACAGTAAATACAGTAAATATGGCAAATATGGAAAATAAACTCACAATCTACTGAAGTCATGAATGGTGAACCCAACTGGAGAAGCATTTTGTAACTTAAAACTCTGAAGGTCTTTGAAGATGGGATAGAGGCAAGGAAATCCACTTTAGTGCGGTGGTGAGTGTCCCCACCTCTCACGCAGGAGACCGGGGGTTCAATTCCTGCCAGTGGTGCTATCCATCAAGTTGGACATGATGATCCTTGTTGGTCCCTTCCAACTCAGAATATTCTGTCTGTCATAATGGATGCATAATCCAAGTTCCCCCAGAATTGTCCTCCTAAAAAACCAACTTATATCATATGAGTTTTGGTGGTTTTTTTCTGTTTTCTAAAGTGCTTTTCCAGTTTCCAGACAATGAAAGGGAGTGTTTGAATTCATGATGGTTTTGCCTTGCAGTTCCTAGAATTCTGCATTTTGAAATGAGAGCAGGGTTGGTCACTCGTGTACATGTTACACACATATATCACAGTTTTTAATATGATGGTGAAAAAAAGTCATACTCTTAGAAGTCAATCTACTGCATAATTCCTAGACTTAGTAATTATATAGTAATCTTCTCAAGATCCTAAACATCCATAATCGCCCAATGGAGGCTTTCTTACAGGTTCACAGGTTCACAGGCTACTCTGAGTTGGAAGGGACCCTCAAGATCAACTAGACCATGTCACTGAGCTCCTCATCCAGTCTTCTCTTAAACACCTCCAGGGATGGCGACTCCACCACCTCCCTGGGCAGTCCATTCCACAGAGGGATCACTCTCTCTGTGAAAAACCTCTTCCTAACATTCAGTCTAAACCTCCCCTGGCATAGCTTAATGCCATGTCCTCTCCTTCTGGTGTCATCAGCCTGAGAGAAAAGATCCTCACCCATCTGGTGGCAACCTCCCCTCAGGTAGTTGTAAACAGCAATGAGATTGCCTCTGAGCCTCCTCTTCTCCAGGCTGAACAAACCCAGTTCCTTATTTCTAGGCCGGTTTACTGAGGCTAAAAGTTGCTACAGAACATCTCTCATGAACTTTACCATGGCAGTTTGTAGAGTAAATTGAAAAGCATTTAAAGTCACTCTTAGCATGCTTTTATTCACACTGTATTTTTTAAGTAATATCTCCCATTTTAGCCTATTAGACATGAAATTGATTTCTCTCTGAGAGTGTAAGTGTTATTTCAGCTAATATTATTTTCCCATTGGTATTAATTTGTTGGTTTTGAAGACCAAATCATTTGAAAGTGTACAAGCTTTGTAAAGAAATATTACTCTTTGTGAAGAAAGCTTCTTCTCATCTCCTTTGTATTTCTTAATTACGTTGTCTGGTGTATACACTTATGGTTAAAAGGGGGTTTTGAACCGACACCCCTGAGTAAATTACTGTATGAGGAAATGTGCATGTATAAATCAGAGTTCTTTCAAATACAGTGTGGCGGGTTCATTGCCAAACCATAATCCTTGTTAGCTACCAAAATAGTAATTTAACAGAAATAGCAATTCCACAGATATCAGGTTTTCTTTCCTCATAAGTGCTGTGCCTGTAAATATTCGCACATAGGACATTAAAAACTACATATCAGAGTTTTTCTGGTTAAATTACGTTACCTCTTTCTAGACAGAGACTAGGAGGATAAACTCATGAGAAATTCTTCTTCCTCCAGTTCACCAATGAACCAGCTTTTCTGTCTCCAGTGAGGCATCCCATCCATCATTATCCAACACCACAGCAGGCAAAACAGCTCCCAATTGTGGACCAGCAGCAGCTTATCCTTTTATTCAGTCCTTAAGTGCAGTACTCACAAGGTATAACAAAAACAACTCTTTCACATCTGTGAATACTCAGTTTCGGTACATACTAGCTGTGCTGGAAGCCCTTAATTCTGGTTCAGTTCTACTAAACTTAAAGTTAGCTTAAGTCAATTAAAGTCAACTTAAAGTCTATTCAGAGGCTGGGTTTTGTCCTTTATTCTCAGCAGCACAGTCCTGATTTCAGATTTCCAACTGCCACAGACAGTTTGAGTTATCACTCCATCCACAACCCCCTAAGAAGGTCAGAAATGTTTATTTCTGATCTGACCACAGCATGCGGTTTCTGCTCCTCTTTGAACTGCTTGATCTTGAACATGGAAATTATAGCAAAAGGGAAACGGAGGGAGAAGAATTCTCCTGCCATCTTTTCCTACCTCTGGATCAGTTGTTAACCGAAGGTTAATACATTTCTCTGTACTTGTTGAGTCAGTTTTATGCTTCATTGGTTGGCAGATATACACAAGACACTGATGAGTACAGTGATTTTCTTACCAAGCACGTGGAAAATAGCTCCATTCTGTACAAATAACCACACTGATATGCAAATGGAGATATTTGTTATTCATAAGTACTTAATCTCATTCCAAATGTTTCAGAAAATTTGCAAGCATAAACAGGACCACATGATTTTGACACATAAAGCACAAAAGAAATGAAGTAATAATGAATATAAAGACAATCTGGTTTTGAAAATAGGGTTGTTTCAAGCCACTCTGAATAGTAGTTACAGTCATCGGAATCAGTTTCATCAAGGAGGAAATTGAATGAAAAACTATTTCTTCAAAATGGCTTTGCTAGGCTAGGTTACAGAAAAAATGTGTCAATATTTGATAAAATTTCAATCCCATTTAGTGAAAAGAATTTTATCTCACTTATGTTTGACTTCTTGACCCCTAAGAAATTCAGCTACCTCTGATGTGACTCACTATTTTTCCAGTAATTTATTATTTGCAATCGCATTGAAATGTCTATATAGTTATTTTCTTGGTTATCTTTAGCAAGGTATGAAAAAATCTTCACAACTCACAAATTGTACCATCAGATCAATCTATTAATTTTCTGAAATACTCAAGCCATGATTATGAATCATTCTCTGAAATAGTATACTTTTTTCCCCTTTCTTTTGCCATTTTGTTTGGAATAATTATTCTTTTTTAATTCACACTAATTAGTATTTTGAATATCCACTGTATTTTTTAAATACATGTTAGATATTGATATGTGAGCTCATCAAGATGATTAAGAACAACTGTTCAGTGATGAATTTCATCACACTTTATCATGTTGTTCTATACATTTTATTACTGCTTTCACAAACTGATCATTAAGCAGATTTTTTTTTCTTTTAATGTTCAAATAATTTTCATACAATGGATGAAAACACCTTTCTGGGCTGCAGGCCAAGCCTTTTTGCCCTGTGGCATTTTTTATGGCACTCTGTGACATAAATACACTGACGCAAATTAGGCAGCCTTTTTCTAGGACTTGCCTATTATGTGCCTAGTAAAACCTGACACTAAAAGGGTCGCTGAAATCCTCAACGTTGTGTAAAATCAATGAAAAATATGTTAGGAGGCCTAGAACACATTCCTGGTGCAGGGAGGTTGAGGGCACAGGGTTTGTGTAGTGCAGCAAAGAGGTTGAAGACTGGCTCACAGCCATCTGAAAGATGTTGAAATAAAATGCTTCTTCAAAGTGACACCTCCCAGAACAAGGGCAAATGGCCACAAATTGAGATGGGAGAAGAGAGGATTAGAATGAAGCAGAGCTCCTTCCCTGGGAGGGTGGTGTGAAATGGGACAGGTTGAGCACTTCACTTTAGACGTAACAACCCCATGCATTGCTATNNNAAGACTCGATGAGGAGCTCAGTGACATGGCCTAGATGGTGGGTGGCTTGGATGGATGGAGCGTGGTGCCCATGGTCCCATACTTGTGGGCCTGGGAGTTGAACTGGATGATCCTGTGGGTCTCTTCCATCTTGGAATAACCTGTGAAACCTGTGAAACTTGTGAGCATCAGGAGACTGAGGAACCTCCACCCTTGTTTTTTCTCCACGCTTGACAAGACAAAGGTGTGACTGATCCAGCCTGGTATTGGCAGTAGTCTTTCTTTACAACAGAGGTTTAATTAAATGTCCTTTAGACAAGGTTTCCAACTAACTTTTCTAAAACTATGAGTTTCCAAGACCACCAAAAGGAGATGGTCAGTTTGGAACCTACTTTGGCTAAATTTTCTAAGGCAGCATGTTCCACTCTAGCTTCTGTGTTTTGAGGATGCCAGAGGATACAGACATGAGATCCGGTTACACCATCTTGAGGAAGATCTCCTTGCATCAGGAAAATCTGTGACTGTAGAACTCTAATGAGACTTTCTGTTAGTGCACAACAAGACCAGAACAGTTTCCTGTGTCTCACAGAATAAGCTACAGATACAAATTCAGTTAATACATGTTGAATCCATTTGTTTATGAAAAATAGATATAATTTATAAATTAAGATATATAAATTATTTAAATGGATAGAGTTATGAATGTTAACTTCAACCTAAAGTATTGACAATTACATTACTGTATTCTCTCATTTCAGTCCTGTATCTGGTGCTGCACTGCAGTGAAGCAGTTAAGATGTTTTTCTATGCCTGACTTGCAGCTAAAATTTGATGTACAGAATGTACTGTGAAATCTACTCTGCATATTTCTTTTCGTACATTCTTAGTTTTTTTATAGTGTATGAAATTCCACTCTAATATTCCAAAGGAAATGGATGTGATTTCTCTTTAATAAAACAGCATGAAGCATATGGTACCTGAATAATTTGCCCTGAACTGCCAAATGTGTATTCATTTTCTTGTCAGTTTTCTTTAACAGGGTAAAGTCCCTCCATAATATTGCAAATCAACATTCAAGTACCTTGGCACATGAATTTACAAATATATAGACATGTCCCTTTTGAGACATATCACCAAGGTTTTCACATGTGTGGCATCTGTTAGCTATCAAATTATTGTGACTAAAATTAGAATACATTTTACAATCTACTGTGTCCATCGTTTAAATTACGGATGTGGACAGAACAGTCTAATTCAGTAAGAAATACACCCTCTTTTAAAGGAATTTATCAAGCTTAAAGTGGCAGATGGGCAAGAAGACATAAAACAGAATACGGACAGTGATTTTTTTCAAGTGTACAGAAATGTTTATCAGAAATACACAAACTTTTTAATTACATAAATTAATATTTGGGAGTTCATAAAATCACAGAGAGTCAAAATGAACAGTTCACTCTCCAAGGTGAGGGTCAGCCTCTACCACTCCTTATTCTGCCATAATTCATGGAAAAGTGTAGGGAGTAATTCAGTGCCAGTTCAAACTTACCCCTCTGTTATAAACTGCAGAGACTATAATAAAAATAATCACAGAATCACAGAATACTATGAGTTGGAAGGGACCCACAAGAATCATCTAGTCCAACTCACCATCTAACACTCGTATAGAGAC
>WEKX01025985.1:17527-80681 GCA_013390025.1 Pitta sordida
TATGTTCTTTACTTATAGTTTTGCCTTGTTTTTGCCTGTAACCAGGTTTATTCTCCAGTTTCTCTCCTTCAGGAGAAGTTGTGGTGGGTCTCTGGCATCCAGCCAGGGTCAAACCACGACACCATGTCAGCTCTATAGATACAAAATTATAGCTGCAGCTCCTCCTGTATCATTGCCTTTCAGGATCTAAAGGGAGCCCACAAGAATAAGGGGGAGCGACTGTTTACGAGACCTTGGAGTGACAGGACAAGGGAGAATGGCTTCAGACTGACAGAGAGAAGGTTTAGATTGAATATTAGGAAGGAATTCTTTACTGTGAAGGTGGTGAGGCACTGANGGGATGGTGACTCCACCACCTCCCTGGGCAGCCCATTCCAATATGCAATTACTCTCTCTGTGAAAAACCGCTTCCTAATGTTAAGATTGAACCTCCCCTGGCGTATCTTGAGGCCGTGCCCTCTCGTTCTGGTGTCGTCAGCCTGGAAGAAGAGGTCCACACCCATCTGGCTGCAACCTCCCGCAGGTAGTTCCATCCTACACAAGGACGTTTCATGCTGGGGTGTCTAGGACCAATGTTTCAGTTTGTGAAATGCTTTTGTAATTTGCTTTTCCTCCTCAGTCATGTTCGGGTTGTTTCTGCAGTCCAGAAGGAGCCCTAGTCCTGCCAAGGAATGCAACCCCAATGTCACCACACAACAAGAGAGAGGAGATGGGAAACTCTCAACATCTACTCCCTCACAACTCAGTAAACCCTACAATAAATTCAAGTTCATAATCAGTTCTCAATTAAAAGCTTTTTTCCTTCAGTCATATATTATAAAGTTCTATGTTATATTACCTTTTGTAGTCGTATTACTTAAAAGCGTGAAAATGTAAAGGAGCGTGTTTTGTGTGAAATATGGCACACAGAAGTCTCTTAGTTGGAGTCAGAACACAAAAATTATTTTCTTGCTGCCCCACAGGTAAGAGGTTTGTTGGAATTAGTTGATTACTGGTTTAATATTTCATAAAATATGAACATATTTTACATCTCAAAAGACAAGATTACTTAAAACATAAAAGCACCCAATGTGCGTAATTTAAACAGAGTTAGCAATAAGAAATGGGTCGTTTGTTTTGAGCTTGTGCCACACATCAAATAACCTAAGAGCATGTAAGTACAACTAGTCTCTCATTTACTCATTAACTGGCACTAAGAGCAAGAAATAAGATCGATGTCTAGACCAGAAGTAAGGCTCTGGGCAGCCATCACAACAGAAAATGAAAAGCAGCATCACGTAAGTGCAGAAACAGTGTTTATAATTAATTACAGTGAAAAGTGAGACACATTTGAGAAATGAGGGGGAAAAAAACAAACAATGTGGCAATTTGCAAAAGAGATAGAATTTATTAATAGAACTCCAAGTCAGTCATGTTATTTTTTTTTTTTTCTTTAGGAAAAAATGCAACCCTTTAAAATTATTTTTTCCCTTCAAGGGTACGAGATAAAAAGAAAGGACACAATTAAAAATTTGGAAAGCAAAGGATAGAGATTTAAAAACAAACAGAATGAGTACCAATGTTTCAAAAATTACTTCTATATTAAGGACATTTTTAAAATATTGACTTTAATGGGCTTTTTGCCCTCTTCCTGAAATATTGAAATCCTTAGAAATCAAATTGGTAGAACTGCAAGAGAAAAACACGAAGAGAGAGGTCAGTGCCAATAGATTGATAAACTCACTAAAATGTAACTTCTTATAAATGAGGAAATCTTAAAGATAGAGGAGAAAGAATATTATTTCAAAGACAATATTTTTCAGTTTTTCATAGTTCAATTATGGCACTGATTATATTGAGGAAGGAAAAATAAACCTGTCACAGACGTATAGTACAGATATAGTACTTAAATAAAAATTTTCGTTCATTTCCAGAAGTTTTTTTCCTAGAGGGAATGCAAAAAGTACGAAAGAATTCGATATAACCAGAGTCTGATATAATAAAATATACTTTATAATAAACTAGAACTGCATTTTTGACCATGAATATGCGTATCAGGGAATTTTCCTTATACCGCTAGCTGTCCTTGGGAATAGATGAACTTGGGATCTACCTTGTTTCCTGACTATTTAGTGAATTATAAGGAAAATAACCTCTATTTTTATCCTCCTCTACAGAAATTTGGACAACCTGAAGATTCCAATCTGCATTCACATGACACAAATAGAAGAAATGTTTCTTCTTTCTGCTTGTTAATATGATCATAGAATATTTTGGGCTAGAAGGCATCTTTAGAGGCCATCTAATCTAAACCCCTGCAATGAACAGGGATCTCTTCAACAACACCATGTTGCTCAGAGGCCCGTCCAGCCTGCCCTTGAGTGGTTCCAGGAATGGGGCGTCTACCACCTCTCTGGGCAGCCTCTTCCAATATCTCACCACCTACTCTGTAAAGAATTTCTTCTTAATGTCCAATCAAAACAGCCCTCCTTTAGTTTGAAGCCATTTCTCCTTGTCCTGTCACTACATGACCTGGTGAAAAGTCACCCTCTGACTTTCTTGTAGCTCTTTCATGTACTAGAAAGGGCTCTAAGATTTCCCTGGACCGTTTTCTTCTCCAGGTTGAAGCACCCCAACTCTCTCAACCTGTCTTCATATCAGAGCTGCTCCGTCCCTCTAATCCTTTTTGTGGTCTCCTCTGGGCTCACTCCAGCAGGTCCATGTCCTCCCTGTGCTGGGGACCCCAGAACTGGAGGCAGCTCTGCAGTTGGGGTCTCACCACAAAGGAGCTCAGGGACGCAATCCCTCCTTCTTTCCCCTGCTTCCCACACTGCTTTGGTGGCAGCCCAGGACATGGCGGGTTTCTGGGCTCCCAGCGCACATGGCTGGGGTATGTCCAGCTTTTCATCCATCACAGTCTGTTTCTCTAATAAAAAACAAAGTAAAAAGTTCCAGTTTGCTCTTTCTTGCCATTACCATTGGATTGCATCTGACATTGTGGTTTTTCCCTACTCTCCTTCTGACTGTTTGGCTTCCTACTTTCTGCCACCATTCCTCCTTTCTCATATGCACATCCGACACTCAGTGGCTGATTGGAAGCTACCAAGTAACGTAAAATGAGGAATAATCAAGGTTACCTTATGACAGTGGATGGAGCTGTGTTTTTTTTTATGAAAAGGGAATTTAGACAAGAAAAAAAGATAAAATTCTTATGATGTTTCTGAAATACCTTACTTGTCAGTATCTATTTTCCCTCCTTTACGTAGACCATATTTTATGTGTTTTACAGTTTTCTAGCTTCCATTAACACCAGTGTTCTCCTGAGGATTAACTCAGAGATAAATTTTACAATTTTTTATAACTTTCTTGAATTGTTTTGTCTGAGTTTACTCCTGCTTTTCCATGCTGCATCAATTTATCTGCGCATAGTGTTCTACAATAAGACTCAATTGTTTTTGAAGGAAGAAAAGGAAATAAAATATATATTTTTATTTGTGATGTGGGCCAAAGACAGATTTGTAGACTGGAAGGTTGACCCTGTGTGAAGTCTAAGAAACATGACTGGCCACAAGCTCTACACAGGAGGAGTTAGGATGCAGTTCTTTTGGAATAGATGTTTACTTTGACTTGAACTACCCACATACATGCAGACACAGAGTAAAATTACAAGTGATATTTATTCTGCTGTTTTGCAAAACCTTATCAGTGTAATTCAGTTATTTTTTTAGTGATTTTTTTTTCTGTGCTAAGCAAAATCATTGCGCTCTCTTTTTACATTAGCTAAGCTTCTCCATTGCCTTTTCTTGTGGATTCATTCCCAGAGATTTGAGCTTTAGCAGTAGGGTACACCAAACTGTCATATTCTCATGACCTCTCCCAACAGAAAGTGTGATTTGCCATTAGAATGGGCTGCCCAGGGAGGTGGTGGAGTCATCACCCCTGGAAATATTTAAAAGGAGACTGGACGTGGCACTTAATGCCATGGTTTAGTTGATGAGATGGCGTTAGGTAATAGGTTGGACTTGATGATCTCAAAGGTCTTTTGCAATTCAGTTAATTCTGTGGCTCTGTAAGAGGAAAATCCTCAGAATTTAATTGTGATTGCTCATACATACTTTCTAAATTTTTCATAGAAATTGATGTAGTAGAGAAAAATCTATGATCTTTCATCCAGGACTCTACACAAGAATTACTCATTTTCTCTCTAATGTCACTCCATCTTCAGGCCTTCAAGTTCATGCAGAAGACCCAGAGATCCACCCTGATAGACCCAAGTGAAACAAGAGTCTTTGTTCTACTCAAGAAACACTCTTTTATAATGTGTTACTTTGTCTGTCATCTCACAAAGCTAAATGGACATTGCTAAAACTTCTGATTCTTTGCTCCTGGAGAATGTATCCCCATATGAAACTTTTCTTCTTTGGAAATACATACCTATGACATATTGTGTTTATCACACAAATAACATTTTTTTTTCTTTTTTTTTTTTCCTACATGAGTAGCTTATTAATAGTACATCGAACCCTATTTTTTTAATGATAAAACGATCTATTTATTTTCTAAAATATTCAAAGTATGTCTGCACTGCATTTCAAGCCCAGATGCAGCTGAACACAGCGACGGCAACTGCCAACACTTTGGGCCAGTTGGAATCCAGCCACTTCCACATCAGAAACAAAGCAGATAGTCCAGACAACATCAAATCTGAGCTAATAAGCCCTGATGAGAAACAATGTATATTAGCCAAGGTTCATTGTCTGACACACACAGCTTCCAGGCAGGTTAGCAAACTGGCAGAGCAAATTCACATCTGCCGGCAAAACACTGCACAGACACATGTTTCATTAGGGCAGATAACAGAGGTCCCATTACAGGAGACTAGATGAGACAGGAGATCCTACTCCCCACTGTGTCCCTTCACACAGAGCCTGATCCAGCGGGAATTCAGCCAGTGCTGGATCCTGTTGTTTTCAGCTGATATTTTCTAGTTCATTAAGCTTGTCTCGTCGTTTTCTCTCCTACAGAATCGTCCTGTTCAACAAATTCACTGGTGTGTGCCACGTAGTACTGGAATTTTTTATTCCACTCAACCCCCCCCAAAACACGAGGGATTCTTTATACACTTCTTGTTTTTGAAACTGGGTTCTGTAAAGATGCATAATTTCATTGGCATAGGGAATGAATATTGAATCAGCAGCCATGTTCATCAATCAATAAATTGCAGGGGGCGGGGGGGATTTCAGAGCTGTCTTGCTTTTTCATGAAGCCTAGGTCAAGCCTCTGCACTTGCAATGCTTCCAACTTGTTTGAGCAGGTGTGCTGCTGTCTCTGTTGGGTACTTTGGCAAAGTACCACGCGTCTGGAAATTTGCAACAGATGTCTAAGCTTTGAAACATATGTATTGTATAGTCTGCAGGCTGCATGAAATAAAATTATCAGGATATGACAAACTCATGAAGTGACTTCCTGAGATTGTGACTATTGCAAAATCCTTTATTGCTTCCCCACTATTGGACATTCTGCTGCATCTGGATTATCAGTGACTTATAAAAAAATATCCCTGCTGTGTTGTTCCTCTTCCCGTAGGTACAAGAAGGCATTTGCTAACAATGGCAGTGTAGCAGCAGACATTAGAGCCCAAATTCATCTTTATGAGAGTTAATTGGATGATTCTGGTCAAACAAATGTACCTCCCTCCCTCTACTTCAAATGACCTGTAAAACATTTTCCCTCAGTAAATTGCAAAATGCCGGATTTATTTTCCACTTCATTTATGTTGTAAATGCTTCGTGTCTTGGTTCTGCTACGGTCCAGCTAAGGCTGGATGCAAGACAATAAAATGCCACAGTCAATTCTTAACAATATTTCCTGTCCAGATTTTCAGACCCAGAATGTCTGAATAATAGTCAAAAATTCTGCTATTTACACACCACCAGTTTAATCCACATTTTGTGGGTTTTTTTTATTTTGTGGACTGTGACTGTATAACAAATCCAAGCCCCAGATGAAATAATGAATTTCAAACCTCTCATAAAAGTGTTTATCTCTAAAGGCTACATAAGCAGGTTATTTGCCTTCATTTTAAAATAGGGTTGAAATATACATAATTTTAATAATTTTTTTTATATATAACATATCCTTTAAGCCATACATATAATGTTTGGATTTTCTTCCATTCAAAATATCCAATATAACATTCAAAATGTTAAATATAACTTTCAATATAACTTTAGAATGTAACCTTAGCGCGTGATTCCCTCCAAAAATCTAGCCTCTCACCCCGTACTTATAATTAAATAAATATTTAATGATAAATATGAAATGAAAATAAACTGTCTAAGAGTTGATGTATTAAATGCATTTTTCCCATCTCGTGAGGTGAGCATATCAGATCTGGCCAAACCTCAATTTCATAAAATGTCAATTTTTCACTGTCAGAATTCAATTTACTAGGAAAAGGACAAAACATTTAGAAACAAGCTACTCTTATCGTTTCTTACAATAGTGCACCCAACTTAATAATTGGATCTTATCACTGCTTATCACTGTGTGAGGAAAGAAAAACTACTATGAGAAAGAAAGGGGAAAAAAAACCCCATGTATATACTTCAGGCTAGAACATTATCACACATATTTTAACTTCAAACCAAGTTATCTGAATCACTGATTCTAGCAAGTAGTGAGGGACTTTCAAATGCATTAAATCACTGAGAGCCCTGACGTGCTTCATACACCTTCCCAGGGAGCTTGTGAAGTAAACAGGATTTACTGCCAGAGCTCCCCAGAAAGCTGGGAGGATATTTAATAGAGACTCACCTTCCCTGCTGCAGATTTTCCCTGTGCTGCAGGGAAGTTGTTTTTGGCTGGCTGACCACTGCCCAGGACAGCTCGAGCAAAGCCTCTCTGTTGTTCCTACCCTCCACGCCAGGTGCATCTCCTGAGCCCAGCCAGCAAATCCCTTCCCACAGCTGATGTTGATTTTGTTCGTCAGAGCTGGGGCTGCAGACAAATGTCACCTCTCCAGACCCTGAGAGCTGACAGATGAAGCTGGCAGTGCTCATATCACACAGCAGCTGGTTTATGGACTGCTGAATTTCCTATTTCTCATTCAGCATTTAGGTGATGGCTGATTATGAGATGGGAATCAGGGTGAAATCATGTTTTGTCAATTGACCATTACTCTGTGCACAAACCCTGTTTAGAGTGTATTCATTTTTTCTGTAAACCGCTGTGCTGAAAAGGTGACATGGAATAGCATTTGTGAGTACCTTAAAATTTAATACATTTTAAATTTTTTTAAATATGTCTTTGCCGCTTTTCACATAGAGGGAAAGTCAGAGATGAACTTCAACTGAGAAGTCACAAAGTGTGTCTCATACCTAAAGGATCAAGGCAGCTTCATTTGATATCATTATTAAAAAAGAAATTAATTTTATTTTTTTCCAAATTATTTGTTCTTGACCATTCACCTGAACACACACCTTCTTCTCGATGCTGAAAACATGATTTCACAGAATGTATCTGCTTTATCCTGAGTGAAGGCTGGGCCTAAGAATTGTTCCAGAAACAACAGCAATGTTGGAAAAATCTTTTCTGTAACCAAAAAAAAATGCTCTCATTGAATTTTCTAATAGTAACAAAAGTAAGATGTTATCACACTATATAAATCCAGTCTAGGGTGTATTGGTACAGGTCCGATGAAGTAATTTTATGCATAAACATTTCTATTTACTCTAAAATTATACTATCAAACAGTCAATTCAAAGAACATATTTAAAATCTGGTTCAAGCCTACAAAAGTAATTTTATTGTGTTTTCTCTAAGGTTGGAGATATTTGAACTATTATTTATGTATTTGAAAAACTAACTCGGTGTGGATTTACATGTACTGACACATCCTTATAGCCTATGAAATTTGCATTCTGAATTATTTATATATATATATTTATTTTTTTTAGCATAGATGTAAGTAAAAGTGTTTCTAGGTACAGAGGAACTGCAAAATGTGTCTTTGGAAAATCAGAGGAATTTAAAAAAAAATCCAGCTGAGCACAACTGAGCTCCTCAAGTCGGAAAGATTCCAATTGGCCTGAATGAGATTTGGGAACACCTTACCAGATAACCTTGTACAAGGTGCCTCACAGCAACAAAGCTGTAGAGCTCTGTGACACATTTTACAGCAGAGAAATAGGTTTTTCTCTGCTGGTATCAGTAAGATCCCTGCAAAGTCATGATGCAGCTCTCTCTGTATTGCAGTTTCCCTGCTCAACCTGGAGGAGCAAAGCAGCGACATGTGCCAAAGCTCATTTCCTGCTGGGGACCCCTGTGGGTGGGCTCTGTGTGTGTGTTCACACGGAAAGCAGGTGGACATTCCTGCCAAAGGAGTGGCAGGAGCGCTGCAGAATTGCACGCACCAGAAAGGAATAACTTCCCAGAGGTTTGGCTTCGATTCGGGGGAAGGCAGCCTTCTTCCACTTCTCAGGCACTTAGGGACCTGCCAAATGAGTTCACTCCAGGGCAGCTGGAAACCATCCCTGCTTAGCAGGGACACAAACAGATCTACAGGATTGTGTTTGAGCCCCCTGTGATTCAAGGCAGCGAGTAAAGCTCGTGCTCTATTGTGGAATTCCAAAGCAGCAAACAACTCAAGAAATTGAGTGTTTTGGCTGTGGTTACCTGTAGAGGCCCAGAGAAGCTGACTTTCCCCTAAGGGAGAGTTCACAGGTACACAGGTTATTCTGAGTTGGAAGGGACCCACCAGATCATCTAGTCCAACTCCCAAGTGAACACCCACCCAGGGATCAGGCCCACAAGCGTGGAACCACGGGCACCACACTCCATCCATCCAAGCCTCCCAACAGCTAGACCATGTCACTGAGCAACTCATCGAGTCTTCTGTTAAACACCTCCAGGGATGGCGACTTCACCACCTCCCTGGGCAGACCATTCCAAGGAGAGATCACTCTCTCTTATCACAGATAAAAGAAGAATCTGAGTTAGCTCTTCTATTTCCTCGTTTTGGAACCAACCCATCTGTTCTGACCAGTCTCAGAGTAAGAGCAACTAGATTTATTTACTAAGGGATACCCTGGAGAGAATTAAAGCAAAATGACACTAAATAATTTATATAAAAACAATAGTTTTTATTTTAAAACCTCGGTAGTTGTAACTGGGAAAAAGGGTGTGTAGCCCTTCTGGGATTTGTGATTCCCCTGAGAGAGGACAGGAAGAGAAAGATAGGAAAAGAGAGAGATTGCAGAAAAAGTTCATATAATTCTGATGTACAAGATGTTATTAAAAAAAAAAGTGTTTTAATGGTTTAAAACTGTCTAGAAAACAAAGTTTAAGACTCAAAATATTATTCTTAAAAAGGCCAAACATCTGACATTGGTTTTCAGAGTCACAAGATATAATCATGTTTTTTCAGTGTAGCTCCTTCCTGTGAATTGGCTTCACTGTAAGGATGGTGAAAGGCACTTTTGAGATTTTTTGATAATCTTAAAAACAAAACAAAAAAATTATTAGCAGATTCCCCTGTGAGGAATGTCAGAGGAATTACTGTAAAGTGTCCTTCAAAAAGGTAAGTCCATTAAGTTCTGCAAATGAAAGTACCTCCCAATAGATATAAAATAATCTGTCAATAACAGCATAATATTGGTTTTATGTCAATTACAAGTAGGAAATCTTCATGGTACATTATTAAAGACAAGGTTTTCTCATTATTACCCTACCATTATTGCAGGCAACCATAAAGTTATATTCATAAAGTGACCATTTGCTATCTAAAATTTGAAGATAACTGTGTTTTAGACATATCTTTAAACAACCTACTGATTACGAAGTTGGAAACAACCAGAAACAACTTGTCCTAGTCATGAACCTTGTCAATGCTAATAAATTCTCAGTGCAAATACATGTCAGTGCATTTGAAGAGTTGCTATGCAATTCCATGGCAGGTTAGAATAGTATGATAGGTAAAACTTTTTATTTAAGTGACAAAACATTATTACCAGATATTCCTAAAAGAAATACCTTTCTTCTATTTAAACATATTCATTTTCTGCCAAGGCCACTGTTGCCATTAGTTACCAATGTACCCTCACTTTGCTGTCAATGGGCTTTTGAAACACAGAACAGAATGGGAACATTGTACAGAGCCAACAAATTTCTTACAAATTCCACAGATATTTTTGCTACTACTGAAGATCTCAAATCCCTGTTTGGGTGCTATCAGAATATCTAGAGAATTATTAAACAACAAGCAAGACTTAATCTCTCTTGATCTACAAAAATAAACAGGAGTCTATTTGCAACCAGTGTGAGTGTCAAGATGGAAATGAACATTATAGTTACCAAACTCTCAGCTTAAGTCACCTGTTTAAATGATTGGATCCATGTTAAATTTTATCAGAGAAACAACACATGCAGAAGATCAAACAAAAATCTCCTGATAAACAAACACCTTTTATAGAGTGTAAGATGTCTTTCCTTTAAAAGTTCATACACCCCTTATACCATACGCGGCAACAATGAATTGATTCATCTTTTCACAATCATTCTTACAGATATAGTTCCTGTGCAATACAATTTTTATACTCAGAAATATTTATGTGTTGTCTCACAAATTGATGGCACTAATTGACTCACGTGTATCCAACCACCAGGCCCTGAAGTTGTGTTCCCAAGGAGTTGCCCTTTGTAGCTCTTTCTGCCTTTAGGATGAGATTTGATTGCAGCAGCAGGAACAACGGCAGATCTTCAAACTCTAATCATATTTTTCAGCGGTGCGCATCACTTATTAACTTTTATTTGATTTCCCTCTGGCACCCACAGCTCCAACAAATGTTATCTTCTCGTTCAGTTTTGTCGAGATCACAAACCTGGCAATAAGTGCTGTAGCTGAGATTCTCACTGAATAAACAAACCCTTAAGCTGTGCTGGAGCTGCTCAGGTGCAGCGAGTGCCCTGTCCTGCCTTAGAACTCCGAGCTTAGAAAATGTTACAGTTGAAAGACCCTGTCCTGCTGGTCCTGAGCCACCCAAAGGAGAAAAAGGAATTCTCAATCTGTCGATTGTAACATAATTTGCATTTACACGACATGTCTTGATGCACATTACCACAGGGAAAGTTTTACTTTGTCCTCAAAAGACTTTACTAGATACCTTCCATTTGAGGGTGTTTTGTTTGCTGCACCTTGTTTTGTAAAGGAAATGTGTGAGCCTGTATTAAAGGAGTTGTATTGGCTTGGAAATATTTAATTTCTTCTTGGATAATGTCCAGAATATACTAATTCTTCTTCTCATTAGTGTGCAAGAATGAAAGACAGGTTGATAACCTGGATAGACAGATAAGGTTTGCAAAGACAACTAATATTTCATTAACTAAATTTCTGCGCAGATAATACAAAAGGGAAATGAACCTGACTTTTAGGGGATAAAAGTTTCTCAGATAGAATCACCTCACATTCAAATAAATCTTAGAGACTCTGGCCTTCCAAGTGAATTGAATAGATTGATCATTGTTTTATTGAATTCATTTTGCTTATTTTGTTACTCAGAAAATGCCTCATAAAAGGTTTCTCTTTTGTTAAATCTTCTTTATTAGTTAGTTTAAGAGAATGGGGGTTTTTGCTAGCTCTTTTAAGTCCATGGACACACTCAGGAATAGTTCAACGTTAATAATTAAAATATTTTAACTAAAAATATCGAATAAATTGGTGTAAATTATTTGAGGACCATGAGATACTTTTTTCCAACTTACAAAACGGATCCTCTATCCATGTACTGGTCAATAAAAAGGCTTAGGATTTAAAATTATCTGAGGAAAAGGATTACAGAAGTATCAAGACTGTCACACTCTTTCCTCTTTAAGCCATGCAGGAACTACCTGCTTCACAAGCTTGTAAGAGGGAAATAAACACTGTGACTGTGAGAAGATTCAGGTTGAAACACATGTAAAAATAATGTGCTGAATAACTGAAAGTCTTCCTAGAGATCTTCCAAAAGGAACCACACAAAATCCTTTTTTAAAAAGTGATTCTTTAACTGGTTTTCCATAAATAGAGATTGGAAGAAATCAAGGTCTTTTTTCCCATATAAGTAATAGACTTCATATTATTGACTTCATATGCATTATTACCCCCTCCTTCCCCTCCCTTTGCCTCAAAAATAAAAGTAATAATAAATAAAAAATATAAAAAATAGACACTAATATTCTTTACTGTATGACAAGAGATGGAGTTGAGGTTCCATGTGGTCCTTGAGTCAGACTTCAGAAATACCAGAAAAATCCAAATAAGAGTTATATTAGAACTACATCATATATATCACATTTTTCTTCCCCTAATTTCTACGTACAAAGGAGAGAAAACCATAAAAATCCCCCATGGACTCAAATGCACTCAAAGACAACCCCCTGCTTTGAAGCCAAGATTAAGATACACTTAAGCAGAGATACCCGTTGTGCAGTTTTTGTTGTTGTTTTTCCATGTTTTTTTCATTCCAGTAGGAAATTAAAATATATAGTAAAACATGACAAAATATAATTAGTAATATGATAAGGAAGGTACAGCTGATTTTTTTTCTGAAAGCTGAGGGTTTAGATTAAAGAAAAAATTCGTGAATGTATGTCAAAGACTTTATGTTAGCTTTAAAACTATGTTTTTGTATTACTGTATTTCAATACCACATATTCCAACACTGAAGGCTGCATATAACTGAAAAATCAGCATGAACACGGTATCAAATTTGCAGTCAATATCTACTAATTTGGAGTAGCATCTAACCTTAAATATTTGCATGGCATGTATTTTAATGCCAGAAGAATTTATGACACCTATTGGGGAAGAGAGCCACAGCCTGCAATCATAAGTGAGAAGTGGCTTCCAAGGCATCCCCAAGGAGAATAAATCAGGCCCATTAATAAATAAATAAAACCATAACTAAGTGGGGAATAGTTTTTAAGATTCAAACCAGAAGCATCTGAGAAGTGGAGTCACCATCCCTGGAGGTGTTTAAGAGAAGACTCGATGAGGAGCTCAGTGATATGGTCTAGTTGATGGGAGGCTTGGATGGATGGAGCGTGGTGCCCTTGGTTCCACGCTAGTGGGCCTGATCCCTGGATGGGTGTTCACTTGGGAGTTGGACTAGATGATCCTGTGGGTTCCTTTCAACTCAGAATAACAGGTGAACCTGTGAACTGAATGAGGACCTTGGAGACTTTATTTTAAGCCAAAGTCCCCTCTGGCTCAATTAATAACAAAAGGGTTAACTCCAAATAGGTCAGTCTAGTTATTCTCCCAAGAAGTTCATGTATTTCTTTTCCAATTCTGGTAAGGAACGAAGACAAAATGACACATTTTCTTGGCAGATTTAATGCAATTAAGAAGTCAATGATTGTATCGGAAAGTCTCCTGCCATAGAGTTAACCTCACAGCTGCACCAAACTTTCAAAAGGGATTCAAAGCTACTGTGTGTAAAAGAGGCTTTGTCTAAGTTCTCTCTGTTCTTAAAAATAGATCTGATACTGCTTTTCCAGTGTTCCAGTACTGAGGCCAAGAAGAAAGTAGACAGAGCCTTAGTAATCTCAGATTTCTGTATGGCTTTTTTCTTCTCTGTTTCTTCTTTTTCATCTTTAACTGTTAGAAGAGTGAAGAAATAAAATCATAAACACAAGGAAAGGATTTTATGCTCCTTTTGAAAAATATATCCTTTAAACCCTGGTGATAAATACATGAGCTCTACCCACAGCTCAAAAAGACTAATTTTTATAATATTTTCTCACCTGTTTTATTTAGGTGGGATTGAAACTGATTATAAAACTACAATTGTAGGAAAAAAACCCTTAAATTAAGCAGGTCTATAAGATTAGTGCCTATTTAGGGCTAAAGTTTTAAAAATCAACTGATGCTACTTGCACTTCCACAGCTCCAAAACAAAGCACACCTTCAAATCCCTTATTAATGTGTTGATTAGAGTCTTACTACAGAAGGGAAAAGACACTCTCTGAAACAGAGGGAGTTTTTCCAGTAGCAACAGCAGCTGTGGTATTAACCACATCCCAGTCCAGGGGTTCAGAGGATTCTGGTGTCTGACAGGTAACACAACCACTTCACCTGGTGAAGAGGAGACTCAGAGGTGACCTGATTGCTGTTTACAACTACCTGAAGGGAGGTTGCAGTCAGGTGGGTGTGAATCTCTTCTCTCAGGCTGACGACACCAGAACAAGAAGACATAGCCTTAAACTATGCCAAGGGAGGTTTAGACTGGATTTTGGGAAGAGTTTTTTTCACAGAGAGAGTGATCTCTCAGTGGAATGGTCTGCCCAGGGAGTTGCAATCCCTGGAGGTGTTTAAGAGAAGACAGAATCACACACAGAATCACAGATTATGAGTTGGAAGGGACCCACAAGGATCATCTAGTCCAACTCACCATCTAACACCCATACAGAGACCGAGAGCACATCCTCAGCGATACAGTCTAGTTTTTGTGAGGATCTGATGGATGGGGCGTGATGCCCGTGGTTCCACGCTTGTGGGCCTGATCCCTGGGTGGACGTTCACTTGGGAGCTGGACTAGATGATCCTGTAGGTCCTTTCCAACTCAGAATAACCTGTGAACCTTCAGCAGCCACCATTGTCTTCCATGGCAAAAAAAAGCAGTGCCCAGAAAGACCTGAAAATTTACCTTCTTATAATTCTCACACAAAAATTTCCAACTTTCTCACCTGCTTAACCAAATAGAGCAATAAAATAATAATTTTCAGCAATTCCTAATTCTCTGATGGCATTCCTTAAATATTTTCCTTAGGCAAATCAATTTGCTCTGCTTATGGTGCTATTCCACCTATATCTTAATTAAAATGCACCATAAATAGAGCAAACTCTACTTGAAGTGAAAACTCACTCCAGAGTAAAGGAGTTTGTAAATGACACATCCTGTGACATTGTGAAGGCTCAGTTTAAATCTGAATCCCACCTCTTCAGAGCTCGGTGCTGTGAGCTCATCTCAGATCCCATAAGATGTTCTCACTCAGGAATGGGCAACCCAGAGGAAAAATCAGTGTCGATGTGACAGGGAATGGAGACTCACCTGCTTGAGCACCTGATAAAAGGGATATACTGCCTCTTGGAGAAGAGGAGAATTCCCTACAGTTCTACTAGTAAGAAATTAAATATGTATGTACGGAAAAGCTCTTTGCTTGACATGTTTTTAATCCAACTGAATATCTTTTGTTCCTTAGGAAAAGAGTCTTGCCTATATAACATGTTACTCTGCATTTTGAGGAATCGCTGTGTGTGAACACTGTATTTCATTTCTCCCAGACAAATGCCGTCCTTCCAACCCTGTTCAATTTCATTTTTACTATTACTAATTTGTGTTTGGATACTATGAACTTTACCTCTTTCCTTCTTTGAGTTAAATGATTTTTGTGGCAGCTCAGGTTTCCTAGACACGGCCATTGTGGGTCCCTTCCAACTCATAATATTCTGTGATTCTGTGTGTGTGATCCGAGGAGAAAAAAACCCTGATCATTTGTAGTCCTTGATTATTTCTGTGTTGTCTGCCCACAGGCAGGATGACCTTGTTTTCTAAATGGTTCCTCTTCTCCTCTACTTGAGGTAGTAACTTCTAAACAGTGGAGCTGCATTTTGTGCCTCTATAAAACTCCCTGTGCACTGATACATACATTGTTCATGGCAAAAAACACCCAGCTTCTTTTACCCTCATCAAAAATCCAGTTTTACTGTTCAGTGGAAAAAAGGCAACAGGTTTCGTCTTGGAACCTACCACTGCTTCTTTTTCACGTTTTGTGGAATATGAACCCACTTGTTTCTTGAATTTACAAATGTGATATGTGATGTCTTTGTCTTGGTAGAAGGACACCTACAGAATCAAGACCGTGGCAATTGTTGTAGACAGGAAATCTGAAATGCCACCCAATATTTTCTCATAGTATCTGTTGGCTAACTGGCTCTTTGGACATCCAATTCACTATCTCCACTAAAGCCTGGAATCAGCAAAGCCATTGAAAAATGTACCTACAGTTAAAAATGTTTTCATTTATAGGAATTTTATCTAAATATCACATTGAAGAAATTGAGCTTTGCCTTGAAATGCTTTGTATTAAATTACTGCAAGGGATTTAGATTATAAAATATTTTATAAATAAAATATCCTAAGTGAGAGAGAAGAGATTTATATATTTGTAATTACATGTATCTCCAAGTTGGCAACCAATTAGTCTTTGAACATGGAACAGAGTACTCCAAAGAAAGCTCCATTAAAAGAGAGATAAATATATTCTTTTTCTCTGTTCAAGAAAGCAAAGCAAAATGAGCTACAGCTCCAGTAAACCCATCTTGCTCTGAACTTAAACTGACCCAGTCTTCAAGATGAGGACAGCCGCAAATTCCCAAGTAGAAGTTGAATGCTATTTGAAAATCTCCTTCCTTTTTTACCCCCAAAAAGAAAAAAAGAGGAAAAGTTTTCAACTAATTACAAAACAAGTTGTTTTTTAACACTGATTATGCATAACTGAGAAAAATTTTAAGTTTGTCATTTGTGTAGAGAAAGTTCTCTGAAAGTTAAAATAGTCACCAGAAGGTTAATTTGATGCAGAACAAACATCTATTCATTAATTTATAGTTTTCATAGATAAAAGTACATAAAGAACATGCTTTGGTTCGATTAAATTATCCCTGAAAATGAAATATTATAAGGGTAGATAAACACATATATCTGTCCATCTTGGAAAAGCGATTTTAAAGGACATTTTTAGTGTCAGAACAACAGAAAAGTGTAATAACTTGAATGTTAGGCTTACATATGCTTTTTATTTTTCTAATCTATGAAGGGGATTTCAGGAAATGAAAGCAGACAAAAAGAAAAAACTAAAGTCTGATAAGAGAGTAAAATGAGATTATCCAATGTGATGTTTTGATGTAAACAAGAAAGAGTTTTTAATATTAAAAGTACTGTTATATTCTGAATGCCAGAGGGAAATAGGAAATAATGGTTTTGAATCAGTGGGTTCATTCTCTGTACAGATAAGTATGATTTAATCTGGAAATATATTAATGAAAGATAATAAAAAGTAGATTAGTGAAACAAGGAGGAAAAGAAGAAAGATTACTAATGTAACAATTAGATTAAAAAGACTGCTGTTTTCTTCCTTCCTCCTTGTTTACAGTTGATATTGCAGCTCTTTGACAACTTTTACTGTCAGCAACATTGTGATATCTTTCTTCTTATATTGCTGAGTGATTTATTACTTATTAAAACTTTTCATTTGAAATTAAGATTTTCACTAGCAGATAATAATGAATGTGAATAAAATATAAGAACATAGTGCTTCATCAGAGAATGAAGACATCAAAAAACTTCATCAAGTTAGACTGTAAAATACATTTTCATTTCAGAATGTTATGACAGGATAAGAACATATTTAGTAATTACTATTTTATGTCTCTCAGGAGAATTTATTTCTAAAGTAAGTTAAAAAGAAAATGTACTTGCAAAGGGTTTGCTTACTTAAATCAAAATTATTTGTATTTGACACAGAGAGCACTTTCTTTAATATCTGGTTAGAAAATACTAATTTTCAGGTTTCATTAATTCATAAAATTTTTCATTGCTGTCAGTTTAAATTGTCAGTTAATATAGCCTGAGTTTCCTGAATACCAAGCAGTACTCTGCAGTAAAGGTTAACACCAAAATGACAAGAAGAAACCTCCTGTCTTCGAAATTTTAAATGTCTCCATACTTTGTAATAAGAATTTGTATGATAATGTTGTTCAGAGGGATAGAAAGCTTTTTCAATGTATGCAGTTTAACTCAAACAGCTGAAACTTGAAAAATCCATTATTTTACATATAAACTGCCCACCAGAAAATATGTGAAAGCTTTTATTTGTGAATTGTAAGTACTAATTTAAAAATACATTTCACATTTATTAATGCCAAAAGTTCATTTTATTATTTCCTTAAATAACAACCTCCCCCCCCAACAAAACTAGAACTTAATAACATTAGATGCAATTGCACTTTCTTCTTCAGTTGTTAAGGTGACATAGTTTTCCTCTCCTACACAGCACCCAAAATTGTACATTTAGCTAATTGTTATGCAAATTGAGATATATTTCAGAGAGGAGCAAAAAGACTGTTTTCAAAAAAGTTGAACTATTTTCTTCCCCCACATAATTTCTTTGATATCTCTGGATGGACTGAGGAGAAGCAATTACCAAGAAACAAATAAAATATGCTCCAGATAATCCAGACTTCCAACGGTACTGCAAATCAGAAAAAAGGGAAATGAGACAATGCTGAGAATTTTGTGAAATCCAATCAATTCTTCATCATCCCACACTATAACTACCTAAAAGGAGGTTGTGCATAGGCAGGGATCAGTCTGTTCTCTCTGGCCACTGGAGATAGAACAAGAGGTCATGGTCTTAAGCTCCAACAAGGGAGGTTTAGACTTGACATTAGAAAAAAGTTTTTCACTGAAAGAGCAATTTTGGTATTGGAATGTATTGCCCACAGATGTGGTTGAATGACCATCCCTGGAGGTGTTTAAGGGTAGACTGGATGAGGTGTTGAGGGCCATGATATAAATGTCATAGCTGTTAGGTTTTAGTTGGATTATAGGTTGGACTTGATGATCTTCAAGGTCTTTTCCAACCTTTACAACACTGTGATACTGTGATACACTTTTTTGGCGTGAAGTTCTGTGAGCAGCATGGAACCACCACAGTCTCCAATGTCACAGGAACTCTGGGGTGACTCTGGGGACTCTGGATGTGGGAGCTCCTGCTGGAGCTGCAGCCATGTGTCCCAACACCCCGTTTCCAATGAATGTGCTCTGCAGCCAGGTGGTTCCTCTCTGGACGTTGAGCATGTAATTCCAAGGTAACGGCAGGAAGATTTGTGTTTGGCAATATTTCTATTGCACAGAGAAACTTGTCTAAGCTGTGATTTCGTCCTCATGCTGATGTAGAACCCTGTGAATTTCGAAGCAAGTTCCATTACGTTCTTAAAGGTTCAGTTGGTTCATTAATCAGGGATGGGTCTGGCTAATTCCTAAAATTCCCTTCAGTTGTAAAGTCAGCTTTATTGGTTAATCAGCTTTGAACTAAACATTTAAAACAACTGTTTTTGTGGAAGGTTTCCATAATATAGAAGACATTATCAAGAAGTGTGGCCCTACCTTCTATGTGCTCACAAATAGATTTATTTTGTCAGGCTTATTTTCAAAATCAGCGCAATTACTTTCCAGGTTGCTGAAAACTTTGCACAGTCTCTGTTTTTTCCATAGAAAATAACATATTTCTATCTCTCTGCGGTGGCCTGTGTATCTGTTCCCTGCTCTTTTCAGCAGTGTCTGTGTTCCTGTATGTGATGCATCAAGGCAATAAAAATAGGGTTTGGTTAGTAGAAGTGACATATAGCCAGAACTGATGTAATAAAAAATAGAATTATGATAATCCAGCTGAACATGATATTTGAAACTAGAGAGAGATATTAAATATGAAGTGGCTGATATAAAGCAGCACACAATAACTCTTTGAAAACAGTTTCTGTTCTAAAAGATGAGAAGTTTGCAAATGTTATCAATTTTTTTTAAGGGCTTTGGGGATTATTTTGGAAAATTTAGACAGCTAGGTGCCCTGTGTGCAGCAAATTACTTAAAGTATTTTTTTCATCCTGACAAAAGAAAAGTGAAAAAAGTTAACTTGGAAAAGAAAGGGATGTTGAGCTTGCTCACTGCTCTTGTTTTAAGAGAAAACTCTACTCTTAGAACACTGAATATATTGAGAAAAAGTGGGTAAAGTAGAAAAAGTTAATGTAATCTATGTTGTGCAAGATATTACAGAATAGAAAAAAAGGGTTGTAATGGTTTGAAACTGTCTAGAAAACAAAGGTAAGACTTCGTATTGACAGTCAAGATCTAATTATTATTTAGAAGGCCAAACCCATGACATTTTTTGTTTTCAGAATCATATGATATGATCATATTTGTTCAGTGTTGTTCCTTCCTTTGGATTGTTTTTCACCATTATAGTCATGGGGAAAGAGGCCTTCGATATCCTTCTTGATAATCTTAGAAAGCCAGAAAGTAATTAACAAATTCCTCTGTGAGGAATGTCAGAGAAGTTTGTGTAAGATATCTTTCATTACGAAGTGAAAGCACCACTGATAAACATCTGATAAATATTCACTACAGAATGAAATGCACAGAGCTGTCATCAGGTCTTCACTAGCAGTGATTTTATATATTTATTATATAGAATCATATTTCCAAGTTTGCTGTATTGTGTTACACTTAATTATATTCTGTGAAAATTCAGTAACATGACAGGGCAAAACATATTTTCATCTCTCTAGGCAGTGCAGCGGTAGAAGAGAAGAAAAACCTGTTCTTACTTTATTCATCCTAAATAGGAGAAATATTAGTGGGAAATACTGCAGAGGATTCAGAGCTCTGGAGATGATGAGGGGACTGGAGCATCTTTCCCATGAGGAAAAGCTGAGGATGTTGGACTTCCTCAGCCTTGAGAAGAGTTGACTGAGAGGGAATCTGACCAATGCACACAAATATCTTCAGAGTGGGTGTCAAGGGGACGGGACCAGATGATCCTTGTGGGTCCCTTCCAACCCGTAGTATTCTGTGATTCTGTGATTCTGTGACCAGACTCTTTTCAGTGGTGCCCAGAGACAGGACAAGGGGCAATGGGCACAAACTAAACCAGAGGAAATTCCAGCTTAATACAAGGAAAATCTCTACTGTGAGGCTGACAGACACTGGAACAGACTGCCCATAGAGGCTGTGGTCTCTCCTTTTCTGGAGATATTCTAAACCCTCCTGGAAAATCCACTTCAGTAGAGTGGTGAGCGTCCAGACCTTTCTCATGGGAGACCAAGGGTTCAATTCCCACCAGGGAGGTAGTGATAACATTTAAGAGTTGGACTTAATGATCCTTGTGGGTCCCTTCCAACTCAGAATATCCTGTGATTCTGTGACCTGCACGTGCAACTTGTTTCAGATGATTCTGCTTTAGCAGGAGAATTGGGCCAGGTAATCTCCAGAGTCCCTTCCAACCCAACCTTCTGTGATTCTGGGATTCATGCTTCAGACTCAGCACTAGTCAGACTGAAACCTGTGCGCACAAATTCCGTCTTTTCTGCGGATTCAGATCATTTTACCCTCCTGCCTGAAGCATGATATTGGAAAGGGACACTTTTTAATGAGTCCAAAGTGTTATTTGCACTCTGTCAGAAATACTAAATTATGGATTTCATTAGAAGTCTAATGTCAAAATCCTGTCTAAATGTACAGAGCAATTGAAACAGGAATTCAAAATGCAACTGCTGATGAACCCGAAGTGTAATGCACAGCAGACACAGCCATATTCATCACTTCAATTTGTACCTCTGCTAAGTAAATTATAGCAAGAGGGAAAAAAACAAATCTCATTGAAATTGAAAAGAAGGAAGCAAATTTTGCAGGAAAACAAGGCAATCCTACTCCATTTCAATTACTTAAAGGTTATCTGTACTTGTATTTTTGTTTCACGTTATTATACACATTTCCTTGACTTGTTTTTGCTTTCTGAGCTCTGCACATTAATTTTTTTTTTGTCTTAGCATAATGCAAGGAAGTCTCTCAGGAGTTTAAAAGCCTAATAAAGAAACTAGTCAATGCTCTTCAGTTTTTAAGACTTTAATCCCTCTAAGAATTTTTCCTGAGATAGATTTACAAGAAAAAGTCAGCAGCAATTAGTTTCCAAAGTGCTGCCTTTTCCAAAACATCCACACTGCGCTTATCTTGTTGAAATTTATTAGATGCATTTTACTGGAAAATCCCTGAGTCTTAACACTTCCATGTTTCGGGTACAAATTGTTGTAAGGCAAGATGTTTGGGGGGTGTTTTTATTTTTTGTTTTTTGTAAATGGAAAGAATCAGGAAAAAAATCTTGTTTTAAAAGAAAGAAGCTTATTTCTGGATAGGATATTTTATAGAATCGTGGAACCATAGGCTGGTTTGGGTTGGAAGGGACCTACAAGATCATCCAGTCCCAACACCCCCGCCATGGGTGGGGACACCTTCCACTCTCCCAGGTTGCTCAGAGCTCCATCCAACCTGGACTTGGACAATTCCAGGGGGGGAGTATCCACAGCTTCTCTGGGAAACCTGCGCCGGGGCCTCACCACCCTCACAGGGAAGGATTCCTTCTGCAATTTTCCCAAATTACAATTGTTGCTGCTGACAGATTTAAAATGTCTCAATAAACTTTGATATGATTAGGGATCTTTAGATGGCATGAGCAAAATAGAATATTATGTTATTTCATAATCCTTTTCTCCATTTATGAAGTAGGTATTTGTAACACATGAATGCGTATACGCTGTATTACGAAGGGCCTTGAAAGAATTTGAGACTTAAAAAATGCACACAGGAACAAGACTGAGAATAAAACCTTCCCATTCAAATACACGTTCAGACATTCAAAATAAATTGGAAATTACATACATTTAATAACTCATACTTATGCTCATATCGGAAAGAATACTTTGGTAGGAACTGAAGCTGAAAAGTCTCACCCACTGGGATTCCCATTGAGATCAGACACATGCAATCAGAAAAATGCATAAGCATTTCTAGATAAATTATACATGAATCCGAATAAGCAATTAACATCTTGATTTGATTTGCTCAATTTAAGGATCAAAAATATCAGAGCACAGCTTATGACACAAGAGAATCACTGCTGTGCTTCTAGGGAAAGAGGGAAGGCAAAGTCAGAGAAGACAGAGGAAGGTGCAAGTCCCTACCCTACACCAATTCCTTTAGGGGGGATGATTTTTGAAAGTCACTTTAACGCAGGGAAAAACTTATTTGGGTTTGGTTTTGTGGTTTGGTTTTTTTGGGTTTAGGACGCATCGCATAGTCAACTAATTTAACACTGATTTATGTAGAGCGCTTAAAAGACTAGATAAAGATGTGCAAATCAGTCCCTGTGATGATTTCTCTTTCTCTCATACATGCTCTTCAGCCCAGTCAGACATTTCAGACTAGAGAATTTAATGTTCATTCATGTCATCTTCACATTCATCTGATACAGACAAGCCTGTGAATATCAAGATTTCCACTCTTATTCTGGGGCTTATTTACAGTTCTCTAGAATAAAATAAAAATAATGAAAAAATAACTGCCAAACACAGCCAAATTACTCAGATGAGAGATCTTTTGTTCTAGTTCTGTTAGACAACTTCAGCTAATCTTTACCTTTTTGAGTGCTGTTGATACAATGGAAAGTCTGATTTTTTCATGTGATACTAGGAATTAGCTTACAAAAGCATTCAAGTCTCTCATATTTTCTCAACAATAATAAACATGTAATAATGAACAGCAAAATAGCATTTAGGACACACAAACGTCACTCTTTCTTGTTTAAAGAATAGTCACACTGAACTTTGGAGAGCAACATATTAAAAATTTTCCTTAAAAAATTAATTTTTCCACAAAACTCCATTAATCTCAGTGAGGAAACATTTCTAAAATCTGCTCTATGGTAGTTCAGAGGTAAAAAAAAAAAAAATAAAAAATTCATAGATGAACAAATTTACATAACTCTCCTTGTTGTGTTGCATTCTTAATGTCCCATTCAATTCCTTGCATGTTACAATATATTGGTAACCTTAACCAGTTAGATTTTCTTTAGAGAAAAAAAAGAGGAAGATAGTCCAATTATTATTTTAATTCAAAGCTAGGTTCAGAGGTGGCACCATGAAATATATTTCATCATTCCATGGAGCTTTTCTTCTCTATGTTAGGTTTTCAAGCAGTGGCAAAGGCTGCCCAGGGAAGTGGCTGAGTGACCTTTCCTGGAGGCGTGTAACATTTAGGGATATGGTCTTTACCAGTCTAAATGATTCTGTGACTATGATCCATTTGAGATAATTCCATTTTCAGTGGGGCAAGAAACAGGTCAGTTATCTTTAAACCTTTGTCCTTAAATACATCTTCTTTTCCTTTTTTTGAAATGCAATAACCACCCTTATACCTTTTGATCATCTATGAAGCAGATAGAACATAAAAAGTATCTTGGCTTTATTTTAAGAGCTGAGGAATCAGTAAACTAAAGAATCTTCAGTCACTCACACATTAATAAATGTTCTTCAATGATTTTGATGATTGATGCATCACACAAGTCACAGTTTCCAACCACAAAAGCATTTGATGTTCAATGCTTGAGTCTGAAGACTTTTTCCAAGTCTTAGGGCACGTCGTCCAGCAGTATTGATTCTCTTACACAGATGGCAAAAAAGTGGCTGATTTAATGTTGACCTTCACATGAAATGAATTGTTACAAGTTTCATGACAGATTGTCCACAGCTGATGACCCTGTAAAGAAATCGTTCTCAGAATATTTTTTTGAGAGAAAAAGGGAGGAGAATGTATTCAAAGGGTAAAAAACATTATATTTTGATTTAGCTAGTAGTTGGACGATGTAGTAAACAAGATTTCCTCGTGGGTGAAACTTTTCCTTCAGTTTAATCCTCTAGAAATGTACCAAGACGGAAAATTTCAACGGAATGTGTTTTGGGTCTCTTTGGGCTTTTATTTTGCCAGTCATATTACAGACCACATTACGAATCAAGAAAAATGCTTTGAAAATAAAGGTTCTTCTAGCCCTTTCCTCTAAAACATATAAATAAGAATTTACAAATTGGGTATGTTCACATGTTAGTTTCACCTCTTCCAAATCAGTATATTAAGATGGAAAATCATGTCCAAAATATTGAGTAATTCTCAAGGTTAGATTTTTCTTGTCTTTCCATATATCACAAACTGTTGGGGTTTTTTTTTCAATCATTAAAAAGTCCTATAGACCTTCCTTTTCTGCAATCAACATTCTTGGTGCATTAACTAAGAAATATGACAAATCTGTTAGAGTTTCACGATGTTTTTTAGTAGAATAAACACCATAACATTTAAAATTGAAATTCATTTTATCATAAAAAGTATTTTTAAAATCTATTGGGAATGTACTATCACAACTTCAAAACTGTTTGGTTTTTGTTTAGTTTTTTAATTTCTATTTTTGCGGATCAGGAGTGGAGGACATTAACCCATGAATTCCGGAAAAATTCAAAAGTGGATTTGGAGAACTTGTATGAGTTTGTAACAAAGAACATGATCACTGAGGCTGTGGAGAAAGTGTCACAAAACTGGCAGTGTGGCTTTTGCAACGGAAATCCTGGTTGCCAACTCCTTGGCCTCACAGGAGATGTCAATAACCACGGGGATAAGGAGCATCAGAGAGAAATAATACACTTGGATTTTGAAAAACAGGAAACTGGGCTCCCATGGATCAGAGAAAAGGTACTTGTTTTGTATGAGATGTATTTCTTTTGCACAGACAGCAAATTCCTTAAGAATAGGAAGAAGTCATTAAGTTCAGATAAAGACAAATCAGAAGCTGGGTCACCACTGGATCAGTTTTGAACCTGGTTTTATTCAATATCTTTATAAAAAAGGTTTTTTTACAGATTATTAAGCTCTTCCAGGTAGTCAAATGCCAAACAAATGCCAGTCAAATGACAAATAACAGAAGATTTTAGAGACTGGAACATGGGAGTAAAACATTGGCAAATGAGCTACAGTGCAGTAAGGCAGCACATGCAACAAAAATAATCTAAGCCATGTCTGTGTGGAGCTGAACTCGGAACTGAGAGTCTCAGCTCTGGAAAATGAACTGTCAGTTTTCTGAAATAATCTGCTGTGTTCAGTGGCAGCAAAAAGAGCCAACAAAATGTTGGGTCTCATCAGGAAGGATATTGAGGACGAGACAGATGGTGCTGTTTTGCTGCTATATAAAGGCTTGGTACACTGACTTCTTGAATGCTGCATGCAGTTCTGGCCCTGTTACCCCAAGCCTTGTAATCAGCAAAAGGGAACACGTTATGTGCATGGAGCCAAGAATACATGTTTGCTCAAGTGCTCTTTTAGCAGTCTAAACTAATTAATGCAGGAAAGCCTCATTAGTAGTATGGATAAAACTCTGAGACAACAATCCCTTCCTATTATCTACCCCTTTTCTCTGGTGTTGTGCTATACTCTTCCAATGCATCTCAACAGTTTCACTCTTCTTTTAAGGATGCAGCGCAGAAAGTCTCCACAAAGTCATCGACTTCTTGAGTTCTTCAGTGGGAGGTCTGTGATTTTCCTAAGGGATGATTCTTCCTCCTCTGAGTTGGATTTTTGGGGTTACTATTTGAATATTCAGCCTGCTCCCTTATGTCTGAGGGTCTGACCATGTGCCTGATAAAGACCAGGAGGGCAGTCCAGAAAACCATCTTTATTCATCCAGCCATGTGAAACACGTTTGTTTTCACAGAATGCTTGGAAATAGGCTGGTTTGCTCTTTTATACTTTCATTTAATATGCTGGAGATACTGTTCAGGTTCCAATTACCTTTAGCAAGGATTATATGTCAAATGTTCTAATCCTTGTTCAAGGCAGGAGGTGCAAGGAAACATTTATTTTCTATAATTTAATGAGTTCTTTTAGAATTTCATTGAGGGGATAATTTCTTAATTTAAAGGTATTAAGACCCAAAAAAGCCCTACTGTTAATTTAAAACCCAACATATTTTCACTTCCATTAGATATAAAAAAATAAAAGTTAGGTGTATTTCCTTAGCTATTAAAATTAAGTGGAGGTGCCTGGAAATCGAAGACAAATGCCACAGGTGTTAGAATCCAACATAAGAGTAAATAAATGTCCCAAGATAGGACTTTAACACCTATGTAACTACTACAATTTATCTGGTTTTATTAATTTAAAAAGTTTACAAAATAAAACTTATCACATTTAATGTTGTGATTGCAGTTCCATACCCCTGCTGCACCCAGACTCGCCACTTTACACCGAATCCTTCATGCATAAATGGGCTTTTAGAAACTACTCCAAGTATTCCTAAGTAGCGCCTTTAATGCAAGAGAGTAGCAGTCCCTTGGGAAACTGTGCACAACTTTACAGAGCTGGGGAAGCTCAGAGAAGAGTAGAAAATGGCCTTGATCCCACAATTTGCAGTTTCAGGCTGGAAGGATTTAGATCAATGGCACCTTGTTACAGGGCAGCTTCAGCAGGCTCAGCAGAGCTGTTAAACATCTCTTTCATTTCAGCTCATATTTAGTGACTTGCTCCACTCCCTCCCTGATCACCTTTCTGAAGGGGAAGGGGGGAGCCAGCTGGGATTGGCAATGTTTATTCAGTGCTTCGTGTTGCATGCCGTTAATTTGTTCCCTAAAACACAGAATAAAACTTGTTGATGAGTAATTGAGATGGATCAAATGGCAAGGAGAACAAATTGATCCATCCAGGAATCTGATTCATCACTTTGCTATTGTAGAGGTTACAATGTGCACTTCGTTATCCAGCCAGCCTGTGAGAAAATAAAACTGTCATGGGAAAACCTTGGGGTTGGACAAACAGCGAGAAACCTGGTTACTTATTCCATCTTGTCAATGTCTTTCTTACATCTTTTTTTTCTTTTTTGTTTTTTTTAAAGGTGTAGCAAGCACTATGTTATAAACAAGAGTTGCATGTGAAATTCTCAGATCAGGAACATTTGAAATAAAGAGTGTCATCCTGTTCCAACATCACAGTATCATTGTTTATTTATTTGGGTTAACAAGGACCTCATTCTCAAATTAGGATGCTCCCTGTTTTATGTAAGTGAAAAAATTCAACTCTAAGGCTTTAATGAGCATATAAAGTGAAAATGTCGTGGTGACATTTCTATGTCTAGGGTTCTGTCATGGGAAAAAGTCAGACATCACTATGATAAGGAGATTCTGTGAACTCCTGAAGTTAAAAGGACACAAACCAGATCATTGTAGTAAAAAGTTAAAATTATGCTATTTATAACAATAATATATTGAATATGACCTGTCAACACTAAGTATTCTTAATGTCATATGGCTATAAACATAAACACACCCAAAAAGAAACTTCATTAAAAGATGGAAGATAGAAGCAAACTTCAAGAGAGTTCTTCTGCAAGTCAAGCAGTTTCATGATGACCCGGACTAATGAAGCCTGGTTTCCTATAGATTTGTGTCTCGGGGTTGATTTGTGAGCCCTGACTGATGAGATCCTTGCAGCAGGGACACATTAAAGAGCTCTGTTGGAGTAGATTCTTTCCAGTCCCATAAAGAATGAACTCCTGCCACAAGGTGTGCCTTAGTTGGGCAAATAAGTGAAAACATACATGATCATCCCTCTGGGGTCGGTCACTTCTAGGCCAAAAACTCACGAAAGTTTGATGTTAGTCAAACCTGTACATATTTCATATTGGTTTGAAATAAATGATTGAGTTGATGTAAATTGATAAGTAAATCGATATTCTGTCTGGCACTTACCAATTCTGCTTTTGAAAAATCATCACAGAATCACAGGATATTCTGAATTGGAAGGGACCCACAAGGATCATCGAGTCACTTCCGCTGTTGGTGGGGAAAAAGTGAAAATGTTGGGGAACTTTTACATATTTGTGGAAGTGTATGATTTTAGCATAAGGAAAGGCTGTCTTCATTATTTATTACCCACATGTGTTGAAATACAAAGGAAAAAGAATAATATTTGATTTTTTTTTCTTTATTGCTCAGGAGGGATGAAGAGTGTTAGTGGAGGAGGAGACGTTTATTCTTAGTCAGAAAATAATTCACAAAACAAAATGAAAATGCACCCGGAGAATGGATGTCCTGAAATCTTTATACCTAATTTGTTACTTTCTTATTTTTTCCTTAAAACTCTACAGGCACTGTTATCTCCTGAGATAATTCTGTCTTCCCATTGCCCTCTCTCTACCCCTCAATCCACATGCCTTTGCAGCTGATTTCTGTTTGACCCCTACTCTGGCACTTACTCCTGAGCTGCACAAATTTCCAGTCACATTTGCAGCTAATAAAACCTTGACTAAAAGCTGACTAGCTGCTCGCAGGACTAAAAAAATAATAATAATTAATTGGGTCCTTCATATATGTGGCAAAAATGAGACTACATTCTATTCATTTTCCGTTTCCTTTGGAGAGATGATGGTGATTTTGCCATACTGTACAACCAGTGATTTTGAAATGCTCTCCTTACCTCCAAAACATTTTTCTATCCTAAAGAGTACACCAAATAAACATAAATCTGAACATATTTGACAGTCAAATTATTTTTTCTCTCAGTCGACCACTGAATAATAATTTATGACTTATTTTCTTGGTTTTCTGGTTGTATTCACTTACCTGACTCCAGCATGAGGCTTTCTGTGAACAATTGCATATGAGCCAGAGGAGGTGATTTTGATTTCAATTCTCTGGGCTTGTAGAATGTTTTCATTATGATTTATTCTAAGTGAATTAAAAGCCATAAATCTGCTCTTCAAAGGAATCATAGTCTTTGCAGATTGATAATTATAACTCTTGTCTGTCAGATTTATCTAACAGTCTAAATGGTACCATAAAAATGCAAACTGAATTATTTTGGAAGAAGCTTAGCCTTCATGTTCATAACTCTGAAATGCTCAGAACCTTCACTTCAACTGACTGAAGCAATAAAGTAAGGAGGGGGGAAAACACACCAGGTTTTTAAACACTGTAAACTCCATTTATTATCTGAGATATAACTACTCCAGATGTAAAACAAGTGTCACACAGAAAGCAGACTGTGACATTTTATAGGAGCTTTAGCTTCAGGTTTTTTGTAATATGGTTTATGTGAATTTTCTTGTACTAGTTTGCCAGTGCTCTCCTATCCTTCAGGCTTGACCATGGTCAAGTAAACTTTTAGCTTTTATGTGGAGAAATTCAATTACGGTCTGATATTCAAAAAAACCTACTCCTATCCAGGCTTTACTTCCAATCAAATTGTTCCTGAAGGGCATTTCCTCCTTATTTTATCAAGAGGAGGCATCAAAGGTGAGGATCAGTGAACTCAAGCAACCTGTGGAGTTCTTCCCACGCCCTGAGGAAATTCTATTTCAATATGAATCAATAGTGTTAATTACATAAAAAGGCAGATTGTTGACAGCCTTTTAATTTATGCTGTTAAACTCTGAATGTGTAGAATTGTTTTTTCAGTGCTCTGTTGTCCTCAGAGAAATTGTTTATTGGAATTATCATAATATGTTTGCGAGGAAATGGTGGAGTTAATTACAGGTTTCTTGTCCTGTATTAATAATCTTTCCATTTCTTCAGTTTACAAAGTTTACAAATCTATAGCTTAGATTTTTTGGATTTTAAATGTCGTTAAACCTGGGTATTACCTTTTCCACATAAACATAAGGGAGGCATATGATTATAAAAACCCAGGGTATTTTGAGGTTTTCTCAGACATTCAGGATATCTGACCCAACACACATGCAGAGTATTATTGCACTGAGATGGGTTTTCTTCTCCCTTTTTAGCTTTTTTTTGTGAATGAGATTGCTCATGTAAATGTGTGTATAAAGGTGTTCAGGGGCAATAATAGAATGAATGCACAGGTTCTGCAAGCGATGCTTCTCTTTGCCAGAATCACTGCTACATTCAGCAGGGAATTGCAGCACAGAAATTCCTCTGTTGTCCCCTAGCAAACATCCCTCAGCTCTCACACAGCCACACTTGCCATTCCAGCACTTCTAGCTCCGAAGCCACTGCTTCAGGGCTGAAGGAAACTCAGTTTGGATGAGAGAGAGGAAGAGATTGCACACCTTCCGAAATTTTGCATCACACAACGAGGAGCATGAGCCGAGCTTGGCAGTGTTAACCGAGGTAAAGAAGGATGATTCTGTTAGTATTTCCCTGAGAATCAGAGGAAATCTATGTCTAGGGCTTGATTGATAGACGTAAGGCTATCCTTATATACCCTTAGATATCATTGCAGTTTTCACTCTACCAAAACAGAAACCCTGACAAGGCTGAGCAGGGGGTACACCAGTTAGTCACATCTGCTTTGCATCAAGAGATATTACTACTGACGGGAAAAGGAAATAAAAGTTCAGGGAGGAAAAAGCAAAACAACCCAGAACAAAGAAAGTATGACACTTAAGATGTTAAATTGAACAGTAGGTATGATCCTCATTCAATGCCTCGTATCAGAGAAGTAACATATGCCCCTTGTCAAATAACATAATTCTGATGGAATCACTACTTTTGAAATTACCATGAAGCAGATTGTTGATATGGCAGAACCATAACCATAAGCAACTATTATGGGAAAAGCTTTTGTACTTCATCTAGGAAAACAGCATAACAGGCTACATCTCTGAAGTGCCTGTGCACTCACAGACGCAACACAGGGAGTGCACAAGAGAAATCAGAAATGTGTGTGAAGCAACAAGGCCATAAATCCCTTTGGTTTCACAGAGACCTGGTGGGCTAGTGCACACAACTAGGGTGATGCTATGGATGGATATAGGCTGTTTAGGAAGGGAGGAAGGGAGGACAAATTGCCCTTTGTGAGAGAAGAGATGGATTGTGCAGAGTCTGCCTTGGGATGGGAGATAAGACATCTGAGAGCTGATGGGTCAGGATTAGAAGCCAGATCAATGTGGGGGACGCTGTGGTGAGTGTTTGTTACAGACTGTTCAGAGGGAAGCAGCAGATGAGGCCCTCGCACATCTGGAAGAATCCACACATCTACAGGGTTTTCACTGCATGAATGGCTTGAATCACCTGAACTAGAAGACTGGAAATTGGCTAATGTGTCACCCATCCACAAGGAGGACAGGAAAGATGATCCGAGTAATTATAAACCAGTCAGCCTGGCCTCAGTCTGGGGCAAAGTGGTGGAACAGATAATCCTGTGAGCTATCACACAGCACCTGCAAAATAACCAAGACATTAGACCCAGTCAGCACCGATTTAGGAGAGGCGGGTCTAGCCTGACCAACCTGATCTCCTTTCATGATCTGGTGACTCGACTGGCTGATGATAAAAAGGATGTGGATGTTGTGTACTTAGACCTTAGCAAAGCCTTTGACATGGTTTCCCATAATAAGCTTCAGGAGAAACTCTTAGAGTGTGGACTGGATAGAAGCATTTTATGTTGGGTTAGGAACTGCTTTGATGGACGATCTCAGAGAGTGTTGGTGAATGGTGCCACATCCAGCTAGTGGCTGGTCACTAGTGGAGTCCCACAGGGATCAGTGTTTGGCCCAGCACTGTTTAATATCTTTATTCATGATGTGGATGAGCGAATCGAGTCCATCACCACCAAGTTTGTAAATGATACCAAGCTGGGGGCAAATATTGAACTTGAAGGGTAAAAGGGCCCTTCAGAGGGACCTTGATAGCATAGAGAAATGGGCAGATTCCAATAATATGAGATTTAACAAGTCTTACAACTACCTGAAGGGAGGTTGCAGTTGACCGAATGTGAATCTCTTCTCTCAGGCTTCCAGCACCAGAGCAAGAGGACATGACCTCAAGCTGCACCAGGGGAGGTTTAGACTGGATGTCAGGAAGAGTTTTTTCACAGAGAGAGTGATCTGGAGAGTGATCTGTCAGTGGAATGGTCTGCCCAGGGAGGTGGTGGAGTTTCCATCCCTGGAGGTGTTTAAGAGAAGGCTGGAAGAGGAACTCAGTGACATGGTCTAGATGATGGGAGGCTTGGATGGATGCAGCATGGTGCCTGTGGTTCCACTGTTGTGGGTTCGATCCCTGGGAAGACATTTGCCTGGGAGTTGGACTAGATGATCCTGTGGGTCCCATCCAACTCGGGATAACCTGTGAACCTGTGAACATCTGCAACACAGAAAAGAATACGGAATTCCTGAGGTTTCAGGAGCACATTGATAACAACGTCCTGGCACAGGAATCTCACAGATTCATGAAAGAGGAATAAGCAATGAAAGATGCTCTGCTGGGCCTCATGCTTACAGAAAAAAAAAAAAAAAAAAAGAACAAAGGAAGTTCTTGTTAGGGCTGTGAAGGTCAAAGGCAGCTTTGGTGCCAATTTCCACCAAGAAATGTGCTTTATATCCTGGAATCATGTCTTCCTAGTTCAAGAATTCTCTATTTCAACAGGAAAGAAGTGCAAAGAGGGAAGGAGGCTTGCATGTCTGAACAGGGAACTCCTGGTCAAACTGATCAGTGGAATGGAAGCATAGAGTGTGGAAGTGGGGAGAGTTACCTGGGATACACTGTCCAAGAGTACAGAGACACAGCCAGGAAAGCCAAAGTTCACCTGGGATTGAATCTGGTGAGGGAAGACAAAGAGAAAGGAAGAATTTATATATATAAGCATTTAGGTAACAAAATGAAAGCTAGGGAAAATATGGAGCCAGGGTTGAATGAGACAGCGGATCTGGTGATGGAGGCACAGAAAAGACTGAGACATTGAATGATTTCTCCACATCAGCCTTTACTAGCAGGGTCAGCCTTCAAAAACCCCAGGCCAAGGGGAAAGTCTGGAGCAAGGAAGATGCACTATTTGCGGAAGACAATCATTCCAGGAAATACTTGAGGGCACTGGATGCAACTGCTTTAACAAGGGTAGGACTACATATATTTATATACTGTCATGCTCAGTATATAAAGCTGGGGCAAGAAGAGGAAAAGGGGAACATTTGGAGTGATGGTGGTTTTTTTTCCCAAGCCACCATTATATACAATGAAGCTCTGTTCTCCTGAAAATGAACACCTGCCTGCCCATGACAAACAGCAAATTAAATTACTGTTTTGGTTTGGTTTGTTTGTGTGTGCAGATTTTTCTTTCTCTATTAAATTGTGTTTATCTAAACCCTTGGGTTTTTCACGTTCATCCTTACAATTTTCTTACTTATCCTGCCAGGGGAAAGTGAGTGAAAGGCAATGTGGGGCTTAGATAAATCATGTCTCAAGTTAAAAAATGACACTTATTTAAAGCACCATCCCTTCTGGCACTCAGGATGTCCCACTATGTTTTGTGCTTACGAGAAGAATTTAACTACAGGAAACTCCAAAGTTTTGTATTATGATGCAAAAAAAAAAAAATAATAGAGGGTTTCTGGTAGCAACCATAGAATAAAACTTGAAATAAGGGATGACACTGAGGTGAGTGTCTGCTTAATAAAACAGTCGCTGAGGCTCATAACATAGGTAAGGGAAAACAAACCAGTAAAGAGATATGAGTTAATTAACCCTTTTTCTGCACTAGTTCTGCAGTGAAAGTACTGTAGGAGGAAGACAGGATAAGGGGAAAATTCTGACTACATTTCCCAGAATATGGGACATAAGGTCAATTTCCTGAGAGGAAGTTTTATCTTAAGGGTTACTTGCACAGAACTAGAAACTTTTTCACAGGTTCACAGGTTATTCTGAGTTGGAAGGAACCCACAGGATCATCTAGTCCAACTCCCAAGTGAACGCCCACCCAGGGATCAGGCCCACAAGCGTGGAACCATGGGTACCACTCTCCATCCATCCAAGCCTCCCACCGTCTAGACCGTGTCACTGAGATATTCATCGAGTCTTCTCTTAAACACCTCCAGGGATGGCGACTCCACCACTTCCCTGGGCAGACCATTCCACTGAGAGATCACTCTCTCTGTGAAAAACCTCTTCCTAACATCCAGCCTAAATCTCCCCTGGCACAGTTTAAGGCCATATCCTCTCATTCTGGTGTTGTCAGCCTGAGAGAAGAGATTCACACCCACCCAACTGCAACCTCCTTCAGGTAGTTGCAAACACCAGTGAGGTCACCTCTGAGTCTCCTCTTCTCCAGGCTGAACAACCCCAGCTCCTGCATAGGGCTTGTCCTCCAGTCCTTTCACCATCCTTGTCGCCCTTCTCTGGACCCTCTCAAGCAGCTCAACATCCTTCTTAAACTGGGGAGCCCAGAACTGCACACAGTACTCAAGATGTGGTCTGACCAGCGCCGTGTACAGGGGAAGGACAACCTCCCTGGACCGACTGACCACACTGTTCCTGATACAGGCCAGGATGCCATTGGCCCTCTGAGCCACCTGGGCACACTGCTGGCTCATATTAATTTTTCTGTCAACCATTGCTCCTAAATCCCTCTCCATTTCACCACTCTCCAGCTTCTCGATTGTCCTTACATAGCATGTCTACTCATTTACTTTCTTAATTCTTCGGTGTTTCAAAAACATGCTCTTTGTCTATGGTTTTTAGCAGTATTTCTCTAAAACCTGAATTTTGCTGAGAGAAAAAGGATATGTTTTGATATGATGTAAATTTGCCTCTGGATATTCTTTATTTCTGAGTATAATTTCTTGTAAATCAGTGTTTTGCATGAAAAAAATGAAGAAATATAATTCGTATGGGAGTACAACCAACCATTTTAATCACCTTATAATGCATGAACTCTGACTGAAATCTAAAGCAGTGTGGGAACATAAGACAAAAAAATGGATAACTGAAAGTGTCTCCTATTATATCTTCTCCCATTATGTCTTCTTCTAAATTTAGTGTTAGAAACAGCCTTTGTGCTAATTTTAATGTACTTCCTTACCAATGATAATTAATTTGCTGAAGAAAGAGAACTATTTTAGTGACTAATACTGCTTTTCCTTCAAGAAAGCTTGAACTCTAAGTATAATCATACTGGTTATCTGGTCATTTTTTTGAGAGCCACGATTATTTGAGGAGGTTTTTATTTGGTTGGTTATGGGTTTGGCTTCTTTGTTGGTTTTTTTTTTGGTCAGAAACAAATATACTGCTATGGCCACAGAGGTAATGATGATATTTGGACTGTGATTGACTCATGAGATGAACTTAATTCTGAAACGTTTTCAAATGTCAGCAAAGATACAGAATCATCAAAAACCTGTGAAAATTTGAGATGGAACAACTTAGCTAATGAGGAGAACAGCCTTGCTACATTTAGTTTTTGAACATTCAAGTATTTGCAGAGAAAATGTAGCTTTAAGCAATAAAACAAACCTAAATCATCCGAAGTGAATGTACTGCCTACAGATAATTATGATAGGAAATAATATTACTCTTCATATATCCAGAGGTAAAAACTCTTGGTGAATCAAAACAAAAAACCAAAAACCCTTAGAAATATGTAGCTCTAATTTTGCTTGCCCAAGATTATGTGCAGTAAATCCATATATTGAGCCATATTTGTATTCATTAAAAGATTTTTCCTATAACATCCATCTCAGACAAATGATACAAGAAAATCTTCAGATGATAAAAATAATTTTCCTTCTAGACACACTAATTTGAAAGTTTTAGTGAAGTGGTTCTATGGACAGTCAAGAGAAGATTATTGTGATTAAAACAGACGAAACTGATTGGACTTGAGAACCCTTGATAGTGCAGGTCTGTATAGGTGGGAGCTGAGAGTGCTCAGCACCCAAATGACACTACCACCCTTGAGAGTGAACGTGCTAATTGGCATCCTTTGAGTGGTCCTTGCTGTGACATGGCTGATTAAGCCCTGGATTGCCAAGTGACCAAAATTATGTTGCCGCTGTGCAATTTTCTGTGCTTCCTTTCCCGATGCAGCTTAAACAAAGGTCAGTGAGAGTGGTGATTTGCTCTCCTGGCATTTAACAGCTTAGCCTTTGGCTAGTAGGAAGCAAATCCGTGGGCTTAACACACTTATGGTTTGAGCTTCCTATTAAATTGCCAGCTAAAAATTATTCTAAAGCCAGATAAGATCAATTTTTACCTGCTTGAGGAGCCTAGAACATCTTCCAGAGCTGAGACATTGAACCACTGAAAAGGGGGGCACCTGGTCTGACAGGGAGAACCTTCTGAGTTCTCTGAATAAACAACTTGAATGAGAAGGTTTTCAGTCCCCAGTTAAGAAATGCTGACAGGAATCAGGAACCAGTCTTGACTGTAGCAAAAATAGTGTTTCCTATAAACTGTGTGCTGTCTCCTGTCTTGGCACCCTCAGAAGAAAAGAGCAGATGCATAACCCATGCAATCCTAACTTGGTCTGAAGCTCTGTCAGTTACTTATTTCAACATATCTTTCTCTTAAAGGAAATACATAAATCTTGTTAAATTCAGTAGGGCTTATGTGCATTCTGAATTGGTTTTCTGCATTAAGGTTTTAGGTGAATTGTATGGGGGAAAAAAAGAAATCCTCACAGTCCATTCATATTGATCCTTCTGCCATGTATGGGACAGTTTTGTAGAAAAGACAAAATCCCTCTTAACAATTCAGAATAATAAATGTTGTTTATAAAAATTATTCTTTCTATAAGACTAAGATTCTTTTTAATACCTTAAAACTTTATTAGCTTCTTATTTTCTTATAATAATCATTGAGAGGAGCAGATGGAGGTTTATTTTCAGTTCTTAATTAAAAAAAAAAATCAGAAATACATTTAATTTCTTCTTCTTCTTCTTCTTCTTCTTCTTCTTCTTCTTCTTCTTCTTCTTCTTCTTCTTCTTCTGCTTCTGCTTCTGCTTCTGCTTCTTCTGCTGTTTCTTCTTCCTCTTCTTCTTCTTCTTGACCTGTTTACTGATACAAATTGTCAGGCTTTGCTTCTTTTTCCTTCCCTTTCACCCACATAAAGTGTTTTGAGTGTGGCGGTTACAAAAGCAGATGTTCAAGAGATATTGTGCTGTGGGAAATATAGCATTGTAACAGCTTTTTTATCTGGTATGAGATAATTTATCTGCAAATAGTAAGACTGTTAGCTGTTGTCACCTCTGTTAAAAATTGAACAGAAATAGTACTTCTATTCAAACAAATGTAGAGGAAAAAGTATCCCAAAACTGCAAACACCATCTAAATCTCCAGGGATTGTGAATTATTCATCATAATACATTAGTATATGGAATGAAAGTTCATTCAAATTCTGAGAAAAGTATTATATTTTATCCATCAAGTAGATGACCTTCTGGTAAAATCTTTTGACTTGTACAAAAAGATTTAATATTTGCAACGGCAGAGAGCTTGATGCACATGAAAATGTGCACAACAATTTAAAAGTATTGCAGGTCAAACAAAAAAGGGGTAAGTGCCAAGAGGAGTTTAAGTTAGAGGAAATATGACTTGTAGCACCAAGTGTAAGTAATATTTTTGATGATGAAAGGAAAGGAAGCAGATCCAATGAAGGTTGAAATTCAGGAGAGTACTCACTGAGATAATAAATTCAGGGTCAGAAGGCAACAAAACTGGGAAGACAGTAAATGAGCACATTCAAGCAGGACAAATTTTCTAAAGGTGGCATCAAGTTTCCAGTATTTTTCCTGAAGTTGGATAATCCTGAGAGTACGTTACGGTTCACATTCAGCTTGAGCAAAGACTCATCATTTAACCCGCTAAAATAGACTTAATAATTCAAATAGAGCCAAGGATCCAAATCAAGATATAACACTGCTAATGTTTGCATCAAACCCAGCACCTTGTGAAGTGAATTTTAAGACTTCAGTGCAGCAATCACTGTTCATTTTCTGTGCTATATGTACATGATGATCTAAATGCAGAGAAGAACATTAGAGCAAAACCACCCCTCCTGATCAGCAAATTAGATTTGTTTGAAATTTAATTTTTTGGAAATCTAATCTAAATCTACACCTGAAGATATTAACATTAAAGTTGGAGGGTTGGGTTGTGTTTTTTCTTTTTCCTGGAAATGAGATTTGGAAAAAAAATAAGTTTAGAAATCAAAACATTATTTGTTGACTCTTTTAACTACAGTGCCTGGGTTCAGGCTGTTCCTCCTGATCAACGCTCAATGTCATTGGATGGTGTCTTAACTGTAAAATTAGCAAGCCATCATAAATAAATAAATATTTCCATGCACAGTGGGCAACAGAAATCACAAAAAAGTGCCCAGGTCTGTAATCCAGTGCTTACACTCCTGTGAATGAACATAAACCTGGCTCCAAAGATAGCTTGTATCCAGTGACGTCTTGATGCAAAGTACATGAAAAAACATTATTCTACTTTCTATGACTTAGTTTCCACATATCAAATGAAGATGACTAGTGTTTTCTTATGTCATGGTGTTGCTTTGAAAATAAAATATGAACTATAAATACTTGTCTAAATTAATACAGTTCCTCCATATTAAACTACAACGTTTACACTCAGAGCTGTCAAATAACATTTTGAGTGTGTGGCACTCACACACTGTTCTTCATTGACTACTTTAAGAAATGTATGCTAAATGTCATAGGAAGGGCATGATAAATAAATAAATGTTTAAAAGGAGGAAATGCATTGGTTTTACTATGGACTTCATTATTCTAAATGCCTTAGAATGATAAATACATTTTCCCAGATTATCTGCAAAGACACATTCAAACCATAATCTTAACTGTCCTGTGATAAAACTGTTCACAAAGCTTTCATAGTGATGGATGCAAGGAGTATCAAAGCTCCTCTCCTCACAACAGCATTGTCAAGTGTATCCCGCATACAGTATTTTCTTTTAATTGAACTATGAAAGGTTATAGTCTCTTGCATTTCTTTAGGAGTTTACACAACATTTTTAAGACAAATGCATGGCACAGTGAGAAATAAAACACCAGAACCATTTTAAAACTCGCTCAGCGCATGGATATATAATTAACATGAGTTGCAGCAGATTTGCTCACCAACTCAGTGAGGTTAAACTACTTAGCAGCATGAAAAACTTTGAATATATCATCCTGTCACAATGCAGAAGTGGTGAGCAGAGCTTCAGACACACAGCTCAATCTTGACTCTGATGAAGACAGAATTTCTTTTCCCCAGTGTAAAGCATCCTCAGGTCAGGCTTGTTTTACCTCATTTTCAACATGCAGAAGAGTGCTGAACACGCCTCAGCTAACCAACTCAGATATATCATGTTTGCAGACACCACAGCTGCTCCCACACCAGCTCATTTCCTCGGTGTATCTCTGATGAAGGTTTATGTCTCTGTGTCAGGGTGCCTTAGAAATCACCTCTCATTGTGAGAGCACTCCTTCCTCAGCTTTTAAGAGGCAAATCTCTCAAATTTTCAGGACACAGAAAGTACTTACAAATTAAAGTATGCTATAAGAAATTCAGACACTGTCTGGGACATAAACACATTTGTGTAAAATGGAAAAAATATTATTGATATTTATGCATGAAAATGTTATTTATGACAGGTTACAATCTCACTGCAGGGAAATGTGTTTTGCACAACCATTGAATCATGGTAACGTAGAATCACAGAAAAATAAAATCATGCAATAATAGAGTAATAGAATCATTAAGATTGGAAAAGACCTCGAAGATTATTGATTCTAACCTCTGACCGAACACCACCTTGTCATCTAGACCATAGCACTAAGTTCCATGCCCAGTCACGTCTTGAACACTTCCAGGAATGGTGACTCCACCACCTCCATGGCTGTGTCATTTCAATGTTTGACAACATTTTCAGTGAAGAAATTCCCCCTAAAGTTCAACCTGAACCTCACTTGGTGGAACCTTAGTCCATTTCCTCTTATCCTGTCTCTGGTTGCCCGGGAGAAGAGATCAAATCCCACCTGGCTACAACTTCCTATCAGGGAGTTTTAGAGAATGATAGGGTTTCCCCCGGGCCTCCTTTTCTCCAGGCTGAACAACCACAGCTTCCTCAGTTGCTCCTTGAGCTCCAGACCCTTCCTCAGCTCTGTTCCCTCTCTGGACTTGCTCCAGCCTCTCAATGTCCTTCTTAGAGTGAAGGCCCCAGGACTGAACACAGCCTTCGAGGTGTGACCTCTCAAGTGTTGAGTACAAGGGGTCAGTCACTGCCCTGGTCCCGCTGGTCACACTATTCCTGACAGAGGCCAGAATCAATATCAGCTACAATGTACACATTAAAAACAAACAAATACAGAAATACCTCACTGCATTGTGACCCCTCCATTGCGACCTTGCTGGTTTCCAAAAAATTTTCCCCACAAGTCTGCCTCAGTGATTTGCGGAGCTTCCCGACTGATGCATACTCAGTGCCTCTGCTTGACTGAGGGGCGGCACTGACACTCCCTGTTGGATGGGACTGGTCTGGCCCTACGGGGAGGGCACGCGGTACCTGTCGCTCCCATGGCATTTATGGTCCCACAGCACCATGTTCAGTCCCTGCCCCGCTCCTGTGTGTCTCCATGCCCGGTCCCTATAGTGGAAGGTTCACGTCATGGTTTGCCCCGGGTGTCTGCTGAGACCCAGTGCAGCACTGCCACAAGCCACGCCGTCCCCTGTTACTCTAAACCCAGCCGGGGGACTGACCCTCACTGGGCTTGTGTTACTATTTTCATGGCTACAGGCAGGGAAGGCAATGCATTCTGTGACTGGGGACTGTGCACCTGGCACACCTGGTGATGATGTAGCCCCAAGGAAAGTGCCCCTTGAAAGTGGGACTGGGCTGGCCATGGTGGCAGTGGGGCAAGTGCTGTGTGCTGGGATGGGGCAGCGGCGGGACATGCCCATGAGTTAAGGTTTCCCAGGCTCCAAGAGAGCCGACCAGAGCCCCAGGACATCCCTTCCCTGCCACAGAGACAATGCAAGAATGAGTGGTGGCAGCAGCCCGGAAGCAGCTGTGGAAGAAGTAGCATGGTCAAAGAGAAGCCCAGAGAATCTCTAGGAGTCTCCCCAGGTAGGGAGGGCTCAGAAATGCTTCCCTTTGTTTCCCTGTGCTGTGAGAGCCCGTGGGGAGGAGCAGAAAACATTCCCCAGTGCTCCTGGTTGGTTGGGGGTGGAGAGATGGGCATGGCCTCTGTGCATATTAATGACCTGCATGTGTTTGTCAGTTAAATCACAGAATCACAGAATCACAGAATCAGTAAGGTTGGAAAAGACCACCGAGATCATCAAGTCCAACCTATCCCCTATTACCAATCTAATCCGGTCAAACCTGTTACCTAACCTAACCTAACCTGTTGCCATCCTACTACCAACACACCATCCTACCTATAACACACTACCCTAATATCTAGGTCATGTCACCAAGTACTTCATCCAACCTTTTCTTAAAGACCTCTAGGGACAGTGACTCCACCACCTCGTTGGGCAGCCCATTCCACTGAGAGATCATCCTCTCTGGGAAAAGTTCCTTCTAATGTCGAGTCTAAATCTCCCCTGACGCAGTTTAAGACTGTATCCTCTTGTTCTATCACTTGTAACCAGAGAGAAGAGACCGGCACCCAGCTGGCTACACCTCCCTTTCAGGTAGTTGTAGAGAGCGATAAGGTCTCCCCTCAGCCTCCTCTTCTCCAGACTGAACAATCCCAGCAAGACACTGACAAGACCCGTTCCTTGCAAAAGGTGAGGTACTACTGTATAAATACTCAAAACAAAACAAACAAAAAAACCCTTAACCTTGACTAAACTCTCTTTTTGTCCAGCTAAGTCTTATTTTAACCTGGATGGATTCAGAAGAGAAATAAGATAGGCAAACCAATCCATTTTACAATTTCTTCAGACATCAGTGTACAAGAAGAAACTTGTTGCCATCAGCATGTCTTAATGTCTTGACAGAGATCATCTCTAGGTCAGGAGATTTTTCTCATCTGCAAAAGCAGATTCCTACCTCCACTTTGTATGTGTTCCTGACCATCAGTTTGACGAGTAAACCTGGTGTTGCTTTTTTTTTAAACAGTTAAAAAATAGAGAAACACAATAAGAAAAATAAACAAAAAAAAGATTCCAGAAAAAAAAACCAAGCAATGAACCAAAATGAGAATAGAACAACTGGTGAGAAAATTTTCACTCTGCTAATTCTAGGGACAATCAAGAGTATCCCTTTAATACTTACAGTAATGAACAGACTTGGAGAAGAACAAGTTTGGAGCGCTCTGCTAATATGTTATAGTATTTGCCTTTTGGTAGTCCCTTAAAAATACCTTTTTCATCCAATTCACCCTCAGAGGATAGCATTGCAAAAAAAATCAACTAGATTCTGTGCAAAATTGTATTAAAATATTTGGCTGGTATGAAGATTAAGAAAGCAAAATTCTGGTGTGGATACCAAACTTTTAATGTCAGGAGCTATATGTATGTGTTCTATTTTTTTAGGAATGAAATCTAGATTAAAATATGTTTGGCCCTAGATAAAACTCTTAGGGCAAGAATCATTAATAAAATAGACTTATACTTGCAAATGTTGTGTAAAAAATACTTAAACAACTCTTATTTACATTTTCCATGCATGTCCCAGGGGATGTAATTAACGATAAATTCAACTTTCACTATTTGGATGCTTCAGTTTTGTACCTTTAGCCTCTTCTTATCATCATCCTCAAACATACTTTGAAGAAAATAAATGGGGGTCAACCTGTAATTTTGGAGTAAAAATTTAAATGAGGCTGTGAAGCTGCAAGTTTAGAGGAATATATAAATTGCTCTTCCCACTTCCTCTCAACAAAAATGTAAAAATAGATATTCAATATTTCCATTAATCAAAAGTTTTATATATTTTCAGATGTTTGGATTAATTAAAGTCATTTATAACAAGCTAAACACATGCTGTCGATAATTGCAAATATTTTTTTCATTAATTCCATAGATCAAAGATATTGCTAAGTCTAATTAAGTAAAGTCATATCAGCTTTGTTAGTTTTGGCCCAGTAAACATGATTACATTTGTTACTGATGGGAGCAGTTGTTGTGCTGGTTTTTTTGGTCTCATGGAGTGGCTGAGCTCATGGCCTGAGTGGGGTTGAGCTGGAATTACCAGAGCACACCAAAATAGGGCTGATCTCTAATAGTGAAGCACAGCAAAACTAGAAATTTTGGTTTATGAATCTGTAAGATGTGAAATCTAATCTATTCAGTGTTGTCATGGACAGGATTTAAGCTGCAGGTATGTTCTGGTCTCTTGTGGGATGCCTGGCAGAGGGCCTGGACAAGCTCAGGAAGTGGGTCCACAGGAATCTCATGAGGTTTATCAAGACCAAGTAGTGGTGCTTCCCCTAAGTCGGGGCAGCCCCTTGTACCACTCCAGGCTGGCGGGTGAACGGATCCAGAGCAGCTCTGGAGAGAAGGACTTGAGGGTTCTGATAGATTAGAGGCTGGACACGAGCCAGCAACATGCACTGCCAGAGCAGAAACCTGCTGTGTTTTGGGCTGCCTCCAAACCAGGGTGGGGAGCAGGGGAGGGGGGATTCTGTCCTTCTGCTCTGCTCTGGTGAGACTTTAGTACAGTGGTAAGTGTCCCCACCTGGCGTGTGGGAGACTCGGGTGCAATTCCCGCCAGGGACACAGTGTTAAGAGTTGGACTCAATGATCCTTGTGGGTCCCTTCCAACTCAGAATATTCTGTGATTCTGTGACCCCACCTGCAGAGCTGCATCCAGTTCTGGGGTCCCCAGCACAGGGAGGACATGGAGCTGTTGGAGCGAGTCCAGAGGAGAACACAAAGTTGATTAGAAGGATGGAGCACTTCTGCTATGAGGAAAGGGTGAGAGAATTGGGATGGTTCAGCCTGGAAAAGAGAAGGTTCCAAGGAGACCTAACTGTGGCCTTCCAGTACCTGAAGGGATCCTGCAAGAAAGATGGAGAGAGATTATTTCCAAGGGCCTGGAGTGACAGGACAATAGGGAATGTCTTCAAACTGAAAGAAAGAAGGCTTATATTAGATGAGGAAGAAATTCTTCCCCATGAGGCTGGTGAGACACTGGCACAGGTTGCCCAGAGAAGCTTTGGATGCCGCACTCCTGACATTGTTCAAGGCCAGGCTGGATGGGGCTCTGAGGAACCTGGGACAGTGGAAGGTGTCCCTGTCCATGTCTATCTTGACACCTTTTATCCTTCATATCAGTTATGTCAAGTAATGATTACATTATACTTCTGAAATTGGTTTACTGAGAAAGAGTTTTTTAATTATTTCTCACTCTCATGCTTACATATTTGCATTTCTAAGTAACAGTGTCATCCAAAGATGATAAGTTTAACTTGTTTATAAAACAGTCCTAAATTCCCACATTCTTATAGTTTTGTCAGTCTTGCTTTTTTTCACAATATCTGTATTACTACTTATGAATATCAATAGAATACAGTGATTCTGATACCTTGAAAGAGTGCACAAAGTTTATTTTTGCAGCAGATAAAATCTACAGTTATCCATGAAACTACTTCAGGGGAACTGTCATCCTGCATGAAAAAAATATACTTTTATTAAAATTTTCATATTAATTAACTAGTAGTTCTTCTTGTGAGACTCCTTGAACATTGCGAAGCTACTTCAATTTTAAAAAATCCTGTCAAAAAATAATAATAAGAAAAGAACTACTCGACCAATTAGCCCCTTAGGTTGATAATCATATCCATAACTGCTCTTATCTGATGAGACTTACTAAAGCAAAATTCCTGCAGATTCTGTGGGAGGATAGATTCTGTGAGTTATGTCAGTAAAAATGCAGTGAGAATCTAATAGAAAAAGTAAAAATTAGACTTAATTGAAATTTACACGAACAAACGTATTTAGATATACATAATGTGTCAGACAGACTTTTCTTAATACCTTTCTAAATCAAGGAGCTAAACTTATTTCATTGGTATAAATTTAAATTCTGTGTATTTTTTTACTCGGTTTGTGGTACTTCTACTTGTGATTAAGACAAAGCCCTAGAAGCCTTTATGTTAAAATAAGGGTCAACAGTGAGTGAGATGGACTTAAAATAGAAAAGAATTTGTACGATAAAGCAACAGCTTTTCTAGTGTCGGTGTGTTAGTTCTGCTCTTGCAGACCTGCTCAGACTGACTGACACACACAAATCTTTCTCCTGCAATAACAGGACATCTGCAACTTCCTGAAACAATGTGTTCCAGTGCCTCACCACAAAAAGATTTTTTTTTATAACCTCTAGTCTAAACTTACTTTCTTACAGCTTGAAAACATTACCCCCTGCCTTTTCACTAGAAGTCCTGGTAAAAAGTCTCTTTTCATCTCTCTTACAATCCCCCCTTTAAATATTGAATGGCCAAAATAAGGTCTCCCCAGAGCCTTTTCTTCTCCAATCTGAGTAACCTGAACTCTCTCACAGGTTCACAGGTTACTCTGAGTTGGAAGGGACCCACAGGATCATCTAGTCCAACTCCCAAGCGGACGCCCACCCAGGGATCAGGCCCACAAACGTGGAACCACGGGCACCACTCTCAATCCACCCAAGCCTCCCACCAACTAGCCCATGTCACTGAGCTCCTCATCGAGTCTTCTCTTAAACACCTCCAGGGATGGCGACTCCACCACCTCCCTGGGCAGACCATTCCACTGAGAGATCACTTTCTCTGTGAAAAACCTCTTCCTAACATCCAGCCTAAACCTACCCTGGCGTAGTTTGAGACCACGTCCTCTTGTTCTGGTGTTGTCAGCCTGAGAGAAGAGATTCACACCCACCCGACTGTAACCTCCCCTCAGGTAGTTTTAAACAACAATCAGGTCACCTCTGAGCCTCCTCTTCTCCAGGCTGAACAACCCCAGCTCCCGCAGTCACTCCCCATAGGGCTTGTTCTCCAGTCCTTTCACCATCCTTGTCGCCCTTCTCTGGACCCTTCCAAGGGCACTGAGGTGAGGTTGGGTACTTCATACCCTAAGATTAATAGAAAACCTGCAGTCCCTTTTATTTAAACAGAAGAGAACCTTATAAGAATATCATGCAAGATGTCCTCTGTGTATTACAAGTCACATGGGGCTACAATACAGTCAGTTAGGAGATAAACCCCATCCCAGAAAGCCAAATAAAGGACAAGAGAGACTTTACAAGCTCAACCATAATTTCTATGTCTGTATTATACAGATTAACAAAAAAAGTACATCTCTAACATCAAAAAGGGCTCTTCTAAGACCGATGTTGTTTGTACCAATCAGTCATTTTTACTTTTAGGATTTGGTGGAAAGATATCAATGCCTGTCTTTCTCGTAGAAATCTCAGGATCATTCTGGGAGAAAAGGACACACAAATAACTCTTCATTTCTTATTTTACATTTTAGAATGCTGTCTTGTTTACATTACACTATTTTCCTACTTTCATTTTGGCTCGATGAAGCAAGTGAAAAGCAATTGTTTTCAAAGAGAAAATGACTCAGAATCTTCTGCTGTACTCTTTCTAGATCACACCTTGTAGTTCAAAATATGTAAGTTACTTAAAATATATCTTGAAGAAAAATAAAACATCACAAAGGCAATCCTTGAGCTTTATCAATTTTAATGCCAGGCAGGTGAGTTAATTCTCAGTGAAATAAGATAACTGATCTAGTTTTAGAAGGTATTTCTTAGGTATTTACTCCTAAGACCTCTATTAAGAGTGCTGGTTGTTGAATATCTCATGTTCTCTGACTCTAAAAGAATGGCAACAAGAAAATGTTTAGAGTTTTCTTTATTTTTTAGAGACAGGTAATGGATTGTTACAACTTGGCAAGATACGTTAGGACCAGAGAGTCCACCTTAACCTAGACAGTTTTAGAGAAATAAAATATCCTGAATTTGCTGGTCTAGCAGCAAATAAAACATTTTAACTTGAACTATTTCAGTAATCAATATCTAATCTGCACTCACAGCATTTTTATTTTACTTAGAAAGTAAAAAGGTGAAAAGGTGAAACGTTTTGTAGCCAAAGAAGGGGCTTCAGCTTCACAGCTTTGAGTCTGATTTGCCACAAAAAAAAAGAGGAAAAAAAAAAAAAAAAAACACTTTCATGTTTCTAATATTGACAAAATAAGGTAATCCATCTTTCCACTGAGGTACTTCTTGCTTTCTAAACTCCAGCCTTATTTTATCAGGCCATTAAAAAAAAAAATTCAGCTGACCCCCCTTGACCGTGCCCTAGAGCATAATCCTCTCAATGACTCTGCTGTCAGTGTGTATCTCAGATACTCAGAAACATTTGCACATCTCAGCCACAGTTTATTCTCTGCACTGTCACAAGAACTCAAGTGAATGACATATGACATATGTCACATGACAACTGCAACTGGAATACTCGTCCATATTGCTGCATCAAAGCACAGCAAATTGCAGATAAACGTTATTTAAAAGGATAAGGCACTTCATGAAGCTTATAGTTACAATTTGGAGCTAGGATGCTGTCTATTGAGCACATTTTTTTTTTTCTTTTGGAGATGTAAATTAGGTGAAAAGGGGAGAGAAACATTTTGTTATCAGCAAAATTATTGCAAACAACCTCATAATTATAAGTGAGCATTTCAGAGCTTACTTGTCTCCTGCTTGTGCACTGTACGAGTATTTGAGGCAGTTTTGTATTCCAGAGTCTTCATACAGAAGTTGAGAACATATAAAAGATCGTCTCTAAATGTGCGAGAATATTTATTTTTATTTATTTAGACTTTTATGTTTGGGGATTTTTGCAGAATAAAACAATTATCTTTTATATTGCATGGCCAAGAAACTGCTGTTAATGTATTGTTTAAATAAAATACACATGCACACCCAGTAGAACTTTTGTTTGCAGTTAAATATCCAAGAAAACGCTTTTCTTGTGTTCAGAAGAGAGCCCATTTACAAATGAGAAACTGAAGTTAACAGCTACTTACAGCACTAAATGTGTATTAAGGAAGGTGGAAAATGCACAATATGCATCACTTTTACCTGTTTACAGTTTCAGCTTTTGTCTCTTAACTGAGAGATATTAGTGCAATTTCAAGCTGCCATTCAAGGAATGCATTTTTAGGAGTAACTGTGAAAAAGGTTTTCTAAAGCAAAGATGCTGAAAAAAGAATTCAACCTTCATGTAAGATCCTCCGAAATCAGGAGAGGAATCCACAATGTAATATAAAGATAAATCATATTAATACAGTACATATATAATTCTTATGACAGAAACGTGAAGGCAACCCCTAGCAATACTTACGTTTTTAAAGTTATTTTATATAACAGAACAGAAAATTCTTGGAGGGAGCACTTAGGCTGAAGCCTTCCATCTTCTTCATGGAATGTTCCTACAATGCCTGTTCATGGATAAAGATTACTGTTGACAGTGTTAATTTATTTTTAGTATCATTTTGAAGAAGACTTACTACCTCTGTAGAAGAAGACATTGCTTTTTGATTTTTAATCAAAGCAAAAGATGTTTTTTGTTATTATCATTGTGGACTTTAAGTCACATTTTAAGGGCACAACAAATTACTTTCCCTTTACGTACAGACCTTCACAGACAGTTTTACAATAATAGAGATTACCTCTAATAGTCATATTTTTACTAGCATTTGGCAAACACAGCATCTTTTGGGTTTAATAATAGAGCTTAGGATGAGTTAATAAGTGAGGATTTTATATATTTGGAATCATTAAATTATGGAAAAGAATTTCCATCAGAAAAGCAACTCAATTTAATAACATTCACAGAGTAGGAACTTTATATAGCTTGAATTTGTCTAAGCTGCAATGTTATTATGTAGTCACTGAACATGTAATTACACCATCTATTATTATAATTGCTTTGTCCTGTGAAGACATCTGAAAATAATTAATCAGAATCTGTAAATTATACTTTAAGACCTCTTCTGTGGTACATGAAGAGAAGGAAATTCTTCCTTTAAAATCCTTGTACAATAATCCTGCACTTTTAGACTACGAGTTGTTGTAATCCTGTGAGCAGGGTATTGGGAAATATTTCTAACAGAGACAGTTTTACCTGTTTCTAAACAAAATATGTGGAGCAAATTGTGTGATTTTTGATGTTTTTGATAAAGAATTGTCAACCTCATTAGTTTCATTGCTGCAAATCACAATGAATTTTTATTGGGTTGATATTAAAGAGGATTTGAGATATTTTAGATTCATTCTTCACTCTGGTTGTGTTACATCCATCTTGATTTTCAAGTATCTATTCCAACTGCTGAGGAAATCTAGAGTATTTAATTTGAATCAACAATCGAAAAAAAAACTATGTTTTTCTCCTTATACTTTTTACTGTTTCTTTTTATTTTATGTCACTTAAGTTCTTTCCCCATGACCCGTGAAATATTTCTGGCACTTTGTGAGGTCATTATTTTCCCACTATCAGATTCCATTTCCCATTTTCCATTTCACAGAATCACAGAATACTACGAGTTGGAAAGGACCCACAAGGATCATCTAGTCCAACTCACCATCTAACGCCCCTACAGTGACCGAACCCACGCCCCAGAGTGGTGGACATAAACCTAGTTCCCTCACAGGCACACAGGGCACTCCGAGCCAGAAGGGACCCACAGGACCATCCAGCCCAACACATTTCCATTTCATTTTTTACGTGATGTTTGCATTTCAGTAGAAAGCCTCACAAAGGTTTTACCTACAATAACCTATATTGATAGTCTGCATACCAGTCTTACTATGTTCAATTTTTAATTATAATTTTTAACCATTCAGAGTTACAAGTCCTATTTTTACCTCTCTCACTGGATTAAGCGTATAGAATGTAGTCAGGGAGTGCAATATGCAAAGGCACAGAACATGAGAAATTATACTAAAGGAATCCTGCCAAATACTGCTGTGGTGAGTGGCACTGAAATGCCACAGATTTCTATTGACCCTTATAATCTTCTATTCATTGTGTTACATAGTGCAATAACACTGCCATTAACCAAGATGAGAGCTAGTTTGTGCACAATTTATGTTCCAATAATTGTAATAAAATAGGCACATATTTCTTGATCCAAAGTACTTATATCTCATACATATGCCAAACGATCACAATAATATATATCACTGATGGTTTTCACATAAATATAAATGTAGCTGCAACTTTCCTATATCATTAGCCATAAAAACTTCAGGAGCACTGAGGCAATGTGAGCCACCAGTGGACAAGCAATACAGCAACGTACCTTTGGGGCATAATTTCAGCATATCATTATCAGCTTTACTTTCATTAACTCAGTCAAGCAAAGATCAACATTCATCTCGGTTTCACTTTATTGAGAAGCATCATAATCCAGGATCAAAGAACTTAATTCATTCTAACACAATGCATGTGATGTGTGCGTTTTTGACCTCTAATTTTTTTTTTCCTAGTATATGTGTCACCCATTTCCACCTGAAGCAGGTTTTACCTTAGAAGTTCAAGAGGAGCCTCTTCAAAAATGTTCTGCAATTTGCTCTGTTATTATGAGCTCATTGGACCTTTGTATATCCTGGCATTGGTATGTAATAAGAAAATGCGCGAATTCGTGCTTGTTATTCATAAAACATCAGCTATTAAAGGGAGGGAAAACTGCTCACTGAAAAAGGCAATGGAGATTTTACTCAGACTGTTACTCCATACATTACAACCCTGATACTCTAACTCTATTATTCAGGGATGTCCATTTGTGAGCTGGAGTTTCTCAATAGCCAAAGAAACTTTACTACATATTTAATTTGGTCCAGAATGTCTGAAAGCAGTTATATAATTCCAGTGCTCCATAACAAGACTGTTGCAGATTTATTTATGCTGAAATATTTCATTGTAATTCTGACCTAATATCTTGTCTTCATGTCAAGCACAGTCAGCTTTCAGACCAGGCGACGTAAGCAACATTACTTTTGATGCACAGTTTTGTTACACCTCATTTTAATTCCTTGTGTTGGCTGTTGCAGGAACATCAATAAGCTGATAATTGGTGCCTGATTAGGGATTTATTCATTTGGAACCGATTCAAGTGAGGGCAGAGAGATGAAATCAAGATCCAATTTATAGGTCTGACAGGAAAGAGTGGACAAAGCACACAGCAAAGAGAAATAGCAAATAGAAAAATAAAAGTGGAGAATATCGTGCTTGAGTGATTATAAATTATCTTGCTCTGAATTTTGTAGGTTGAAAACGTCTAACTTTCTTATATTGTATGAACACAATAATTTTGTTACTGGTTGATGGTGGTCACTAGACGTCTGCATGTGTCTGTTTTATTCTACCTGCACTTCTACCAATTTCATGCAAAGCCTACACCCACTGTACAATGTCACTCCGTTAAGTCAAATTGCTAAGTCAGACCTTGTTTATCTCAGTGTTTGTTTATTAATGAAATACAAGACCCACTCCTTTAATTCTTGGAAAAATATCAGCATAACTGACCAGATATTGTAGTGGCTTTCTTCCAAATATGCATCTTATGATTTGGAAGTAGGAAAAACAATTTACTCTCAGAATGAATCGTGAAAAAAGACGCTTGAGTTTGTGGCAGTGGCAAGGAGCTGGTGACAGCAGCATCCTGTAACTTCATGGGTGGCACAGTGTCACCAGGAGAGAAGGGACAGTTTCTTGTGGAAGCCAGAGAGTTTGGGTCCTTGTCAGGCCTGCACCGCGGCAGACCCACGAGCCCAGTCAGGAACCCATTCCTTTGCAGAATGTGGAAAAAGGGGCTACAGAACCTCCTGAGATCACTTTCCTCCTCATCTGTGTATGATTTTTGACATGGGCCAAGAACTCTGAACAGGTCACCACAACTCAAGCTCTTCTCTGTAATAAACTTCTGACTGTAAGCCTCTTAAATGTTGGTAGAGTCAGAACAATTTTTTATTTCTTTTAGTATCACAGAAAAAGAAACTGAATTATGAAAATTATACTGCTGGACAGATGATTGGTAATGTAACACCAGCCTGTCATGGCTTAATTCAATGTAAATCTACAAACACTGGAAATGAGTCTTGTTCACCCCTGTCAGGTTCTCATCCAATTCTGTGGAATATGTACTTTGATTTACCTGAAGTGTTGCAACTGACTTGCTCCTTGAATCCCTGGTTTTATTTTAAGAGCAGGGAAAAAAAAAAATCTGTTTTCTATTCTGTCCTCATGTGGAGCAGCCAGGGTTGCCCTGTGCTGGTCACAGGTAGTTCCACCAGATCCAGCCATGGATGAGCCTCATGAACGTAATAGTGGTGCCTTGGAAACAACAGGATAAAGGAGGGCAGAGTGGTGAGGGGAATAGTGTGAGAGACAGGCCTGAGGGGAGGGAAGGAGGTTCCCAGAAGGGATTCCCTGGCAGCGTCTGGAGGAAATCACAGTAAAGAAGGCCCCTTTGCTGCTGCTGGAGGACAGCACACCAGAACACCTTGATTAGTCACAATGGAACCGCATGGAGAGACCACCCTGGAGCAGGTTTATCCTAAAGGAGTGCAGTTTGTGGAATGAAGGACTCACACTAGAGCAGGGGAAAAGCATGAGGAGGAACGAAATGCAGAGGAACTGCCACGGGCTGACCACACTCCCATGTTCTCCATCCCATTACACTGCTCAGGAGCAGGAAGGTAGAGGAGTTCAGGATGAGGAAGTGACATTGAGCCTGTGAAAAAGGAGGATGAAGGAAGGTGCTGCTTCAATTCGTGTTTGTTTTTGACTACCCAAATCTATTTTAATTGTCAATAAATTAAATTATTTTTCCCTGAGTCTATTTTCTCTGTGGAAGTAACTGGCAAGAAAAATCTCATTCATTATAGACCGTGGAATTTTTCCTTCCATTTTCTCCTCCTTTTTTCTGTAGGGGGAGGGGAGAGGACTTCAAGAGCAGACCAGTGGGCATCTGGAAGCCAGTCAAGGACAACCTACCACAGCAGAAACTGGTAAAGGTGAAGAATAATCAATAAGTATAATATCTATTAATTTTTTAAAAATCTCTTTACAGAAATAGTATAAAATGAAAAGCAAAACTTTAATAATTGGTTAGTTAATTAGCATAAATTTCTGGCTAATGACATAGTAAAAATGATGTGTTCAAACAATGGGAATCATTATATTAGACCACAGAATGGATCTTGAGGCTGAAATACAGAATAAGATAATATAAAAAAATCCAGTAACATTGATTTGCTAATAAAAATACAAACTTTGTAAATGATATTATTGACAAAAACTGGTAGAGAACAATACAAGACAAAATTAGCACTCCTAGAACAGAAGAAAATTAATAGTCACTTATTACACTTAATAATCACATCATAGTCACCTTATCAGTCTGTAGCTCTGAGCAGCCATATTAGGAGTACAGGCATAGCAGTGTCTTCTATTTGACTTTAATCAGAATTATTGAGGAAACAAAATAGTCTGCAAAGATATCAGTAGACCAAGTCCACAACCCAAACCCCCATCAGTCTGAGGAGATGAACAAAAATTGTTCACTCTAAAAGAAATGTAGGTGATAGACCTCTCTGACTTCTTCAAAGATTTGCTTTGAAGAATCCTGTGGGATAATGTCCCAGATGTAGGGGTATTAGAAAAATTCATTTGCTTGCATTTTTCTTCTCTCTGTTCATGCACTGGTGTCAGAAAAAGACAGATATACACACTAGCTAAAACCCCTGGTTTAGTGTTTTCTTTGGTTTGGATTGGCTTTGTCTCATAGCAAAGCCACTTGTACAGGCAGAGTCACGCTTGATCAAGTTCCCTTGCACAGGTCTTTGAAGTCATCTTTATCTTATAGCTTTTTTCTTGTGCAGGGATAAAGGGATAGGGATAAAGAGCACTTCAAAGTGTGCCGAGGTGTCCAGGAGGCCAGTGGTATCCTGGACTATATCAGGAACAGTGTGGCCAGCAGGACCAGGGGAATAATTGTCCTCCAGTACTGGGCTCTGGTGAGACCACACTTTGAGTTCTATGCACAACTCTCATTCCTAGAAAGAAATTGAGGTCCAGAGAAGGGAACAGAGCTGGGGATGGGTCTGGGGCACAAGTTTGATGAGGAGCAGCTGAGGGAGCTGGGGTTGTTTAGCCTGGAAAAAATATTTCTTCATTTATCAGCGGCTTGCCCCAGTCCTGCTGGATGCGGCCTGGCTCCTGCAGAGTCACATCAATGTTCATGATTCATGCTCCCTAGTGCTTGCTTCCAAAGGTCTCTCTTTGATGGGACACATCACATCAAGGCGTCCAGCTCAACAGACACAGTGTGAAGACAACTCAAAAGCACGGCCCAAAACATACTCCCTGAAATGAGAGCGCTGGAAAATCTGGGACAAAGACAAGCTGCCTGGAGGGACATCAGACTTCTAAGGGCAGCTAAAAAGTGACACCTTTGCTCTACTGGTCCTTGAAGGACAATTACATTCACTCACTAGCAATCCTGCAGAGTTAGAGCTGTAAAGATTGACTGCAAGTCATCATGGATAAACCATTCAGATAAGAATGAAAACCCCGGGGCGGGGGTGGGTCAGTTGCGACACCAGAGTGAACATGTCCTGCTGGCCGCGGCTGCCAGCCCCACTTTCCTGGGGCACTTCCCTTCCCCGTCTGTAGCCATGGAAACAGTAACACGTGCCCGCGGGGGGGTCAGAGTAACAGGGTACAGTGTGACTCCTGGCCCCCCCCGTGGGGTCGGGCCAGCGCCGCTCACAGGGAGCTCTGGCACCGCCCACCAGTGGAGCAGATGCACTGCACATGTGCAAGCCAGAAAATTTTGCAAATGGTGGAATCAAAACTGCGAGAAATTCACATTGCAAATGGGCGAGGTCATGAAGGAGAAGTAGCGATACAGAGAGGATTCACTGTATTCAGTAAGAACTGTTTTCTTCGAATCCAAGACTAAGCAATTGATTCATAGCTACTTTTCTCCCTTAAACAAACCCTTTATGCAGTGTTTATCTATATATTTAGAGCCAGCTAACTTATAGAACAATAAGACTTGTTACTGCATATTCCAATATCAGTGAAAGGTTTACTTCATGAAAGTATCAGACTGTATGATATAGAGATAGTAATTTTTTAATATGACTTTTTGAGTATTTAGCAACTATGCCTTATATAATCAAAGAATCTTAAAGTTAGCACCATGAGATTTTGCTAAGGCTCAGCTGGGGTCTGCTGGACTTTGTAGCTCTAAATGTTTTTGCCTAGGGTCATGCCTGACATAGAGATAAACAGAGATTTAGAAGAATAGAAGAAAGCTGAGCTATGAACCTGCAGAAAGTATTCTTAGAGATCTATACACCTTAGAATACTCAATCAGTAGAAATGAATTATCTGAGAAGGCTAATTCAATAGGGAATTGTTTTAGGTAAGGAATAAGGGAGATGAACTTTAATAAGTATAAATGTTATGCCCTAGGAGGTAGCTAACACAATAAGGTAGGGAGTCACAGGTTAATGAAACTGGGGTGTGCTTATTTTGGGGTTTCCAACATGAAAGTTCAGCCAAAATTTGGGCAATGAAGACTAGGATGTTGAAGTCAACCAAACCTCAGACCTAATTCATGGTTGAAAGAAGACATGAGACAGCAGCATTGCTCCATGAACAGGACACAGGAAGAAATTTGGAAATATCTGGATGATGTGAAAAAAGGAGAGCCCGGAAAAGTTAGGAGTGATTGCTGAGTTCTTAGTTCAAAATTGTATAAATACCCTGTTTTGAGATTTTTCCTTTGAGCTACTTAAAGAGAATAATTCCCAGTGGCTCCTGACATCGTTAATAAATGGAATGTTCCATCTAACACCTCTCTGTTGCTGGGTGTGATTTTTTTAATCATTAATTCACTGTATGAGGTCAGAAAAAAAGCAGATGGAGAGGTCACAAGTATTTTTAACAGGGGGTATGGATTTGATGATCAGTTGAGTTACATGGACCTCAGAAAATCACCATATTTCTTCTAAATCTAAAAGGGTAACAGAGAGAGAGTCTTTACAAGACTGCAGTGACAAGGGAGAATAGCTTTGAACTGGAAAGGAGCAGTTTATATTAGATACTAGAAAAAACTTTGCTGTGAAGGTGCTGAGGCCCTGGCACAGGTTTCCCAGAGTAGCTGTGGCTGCCCCATGCCTGGAAGTGTCAAGACCCGATTGTTGGGGCTTTGACCAACCTGGTCTAGTGGAAAGTGTCCCTGCCTTTGGCAGGGGAGTTGGAACTGAGTGATCATTAAGGTCCATTCCAACCCAAACCATTCTGTGATTCTGTGAACATGGATGAAGTTGTAGCTGGAATCACTGGAATTTTATGGCCACAAATTGACTACTTAGCCGCATGTAGTGGACAAAAGTTTTAAAGTCATTGTTTTCCTCAGAACCTGTAAGTAGCGTGTTGTAGACTGAAAACAACATTCATGGCCGTGGTAATACAGATCTCAAGAACCTGCTTATGTTATATTGCTTTCTCCTCTTCATCACATTTGAAATGCCACATTGTCTTTGAGCTGCCCAGAGGAAATTCATTTACAAAAGTATTAGAGGCCAAAAAATAACTTAGGAAAATACAAATCTACAGATGGTTGACAAAATAACTCCTCATTCTGATGAACAATATTTCTACAGTTTATAAATAAATCATTTCAGCTTCTTAATATTCTCTGACTGAAGCAGCTCAGAAGCTTCTCCAGAATTTGACATTTGGATTTTAAGCTGAAGTGCAGAAACATAGACCATATGTGAAGGTCACTGACAATTCATGTAGGAGATTAAACATTATAAACTGTTCAGCAGCATTTCAGATATGCATTTATTTACGAAAAGACCTTATACGTCTTGTAAGAGTTTTAAATGGTTTCTGAAAAATAAAACTAAGAAGTGACTTAGACACTAGATAAAGTATCAGCTAAACTGTGCAGCCAGCTAGATTGGAGGTACAAAGAAATTACTATCACCATTTTTAGAAGCAGATAAGTTAAATATCTATTTTTGTACTTAGCTTTTTCTGTTGTTCTCCAGTCAGCATTTTGTCAATTTTCCTTGTGCAGAGGGCATCTAAATTTTTAATGGCATAGAAGCTTTTCCTCAAGAATAACATTCAATATATATATTTTTATATAACGTAAACCACAATAATTTTCTGTTATATAATTACACTGATTAAAATCACGATCCATTACAGAACAAATTATGAGACTCAGTTTCTGGTAGCCTACTTCCACATGTGCAAATGTATAGGATGGTTCCCAGCATTATCACACTCATATCTGATATCCTAAAACTGTGTACTTTGATTTTCTTTGGTAAGTTCTGACATTTGTCATACAGAGAATGAGATAATAAGTGAAGATTAACATATGTCCCTTCTGGAACATCACTAAAAGAGAGTGGAATTCTGCCACAGGACCAAGTGCTCCTATCAGAAATCTCTTCGAAGGAATCTTGACATGAACCAATTCTTGCTCAAAAGAATGTTTTGAAGTTGCAGCATTTAGGAAGACCCTGCAGCATCAGAATGAGATTTCTCAACAGAGAAAAAAAAAATAGAATTACTCACCTTTGGTTATTAATCCTAAATTCTCCTGAGTGTCTATAATTTTTTCAGGTCTTAATGACAGGTTAACAGCATTTGTTTTAAAAAAGTTCAATTGCAATATATAGCAAATAAAACAATTTAAATTAAAATCGTGATATTGGGGATACTTAGATCTAGAACCTGAAGAGTTCTCTTCAAGCAAAATCTTAATAAAAAGTAAAGCAAAGGAAATAGTGAGACCCTGATAAACCATGTTTCCTCTTACCCCACAAATTTGTGAACAAAATAGATGCCTTGCTTAATTTTAATAATCTGAAAATTTGCTGACTGCAGTTAAGACTGTTAAAGGCAAATTCAGACTAAAAAATACACCAGCTAACATGAGCACTCATTTTAAAATGGGAATAACTTGTATTCTTGTGTAATAACAACAGAAGCAACCTGATCAACCTGCTACAGCTGAAATCAGCTTCCTGATCTAGACCTAATCTAATCTACCTGCCTAATTTAGTATTAAATTCCCCAAAATGAAGTCCTCTCAAACCCCAGCAAATGGGCTTATCTATGACAAACACACTCCTGACATGCTGTGGTCTCCTAAGGCACATAAAGAGAAGGAAGCTCTCACATCACATTAGATTTCTGTAGCAGACTGTGCAAACTCAAATAGAGCTCAAGAGTAAGGAAGGAAAATTAAAAGTGTATGTCACCTTTTCTGTAAATCCCACTGCATTGAAAGCAGTTTAGGATTTAATGGAGGCCAGAATTTGCTTAGGATACTTGGGATACAGGTTTTTTCTTACAACCCATCTCTTAAAAACACTCAATTAATGCACAAGTAAAACAACATATAATTAAAGATATTATTATATTATTATATATTTCTATATTACCATATTAATTATCAAAAAATAAAGATTATATGCAATATTATGAATGTACAGAATAAATTAGCTGACTGGATTAATATCACAGAATCACAGAATATTCTGAGTTGGAAGGGACCCACAAGGATCATCAAGTCCAACTCTTGACACTGCCTCCCTGGCAGGAATTGAACCCGGGTCTCCCACACGCCAGGTGGGGACACTTACCACTGTACTAAAGTGGAATATGACATGATAGTTACATTCTACAAGGTAGGTTATCCAATCTCATGAATTTTAGAGCTGTCAGTCACTCGAGAAAAAAGAAAGAAAAACTTTGACATAACAAAATGCTTCTAATTTCCACATTTCTTAGATGGAATACACATACACAAAATGTTTGGAAGTTGCTAATTAAAATCCTATAACATAAAAGGTTATATTTAAGGCATAGTGAATAAAGGCTTTCTTCACAGCAGAGTGGTCCATTTCCTCTTGGTATGCAGGTAAGTTAATACATTATTGAAAAATCAATCTAGTCTGTTTGGATTCCATAAATAATTAAATGTACTGATTCACAATTCAATTTTTTTTTGCTTATAAATTACAGCTGACATGTTTTTAATGTTATGTAAGCCCTTACATAACTTTCTTGTTAATATTGCTTTAATTTCCAAATATCAAGAACAGAAACTTCATGTCTTTTTCAACTATTCATTGCTGGCATTTCCCTATGCAACTCTGTAAAATTCATGAGGTTCTTTATAATTCCTTGTCAGATTAATGTCTTGGGCATTTCACTTGAAATGAAGAGCAAGAAATGTTAGAGAGGCCACTGGGACAACCAAAACTTCCAGTTCTGTGATTTTCAAATTAACTACTAAAGTGTAGAGAGGGTTTTTTTTTTACTTAATTAAAAATTCACAAGGCTAAGAAGTGTCCTCACAATAGGCTTTACGTTTTACAGATACAGTAAGGTCAGCAGAAATATTCAATTGATAAAGTCTTGTCAAAATATTTTCTGGTCCTACTTGCAAAATGGAAATAGGAGACAGAAGTTCTTTGTAAGTGGTTGAGGTCACCATCATAAGTCTTACCCCTGTCACCTACAATTCCATGATTAATACGGCAAAATGAAAATGGCAAAAGAAATCATTCTGGATGCTGATTCTAACCCCAACATCACAACGTATTTCCGAATTTGAAAATGAAAACAAAGACAATAAACCAAAAATACTAATATCTTAGGGGGAAAAATAATGTTAGTTAAAAAAAATATGTGTTTATGTTATGATAAATAAAAAATGTTGATTTTATTTCCGTTGTGTTAGGAAATGTGAACAATATACACAAAATTTCATTTTGACCTGAATTTGTGGGCCTGATCCCTGGGTGGATGTTCGCTTGGGAGTTGGACTTGATGATCCTGTGGGTCCCTTCCAACTCAGAATAACCTGTGAACATGAAATTTCTTTGAAAAAAGATACCAGCTGCAGTGCCATGGTTATTTATAAAGTGGTTATTTATAAAGCCTATCCTTGATCCCACTGAACTCCTCAGTAATTTCTTGGAAAATTTCCTCCAAAGCATGTCATCTATCCATTTTAGTATTATGGACTTCTCTGTAAATACGTGTAATTAACATTTTATTTTGAGATTTCCACTCCCTGTCCTGGTACTTGACCACATGCCACAAAGCACACAAATGAGGCGTCTAATGTTCTAAAGATTTTTATTCTTTTTTCATTCTGGTTTTGTTCATGGAACTGTAAAATATGAACAACTCTCCCAAGGCCGACAGCAATACAGGACTGTAAAATTAAAATGAGTGGCAAGATTTTGCTGTAAACATTGATTTTATTATTTTTTTTTAATATCACTGTCTAGCATAATATCTTTTATGACAATGTAGAAGGTAAATAATATCTGCTAAAACTTCTGAACCCTCTCAAAATGAAAGATCCAATGAAGTTTTTTTTGTCAAACTCCCAAATGAGATTTTAAATTTTTAATGAAAATATGACAGAGTTCCTGGGAGGTAGCCCACAACATTCCAAAGGTAGGTATCTCCAGAAAAGAATACACTTTTAAAGGTCGCTTTAAGCAGGTTTATGCAAGCTAAAGAGAATTAACTCTGATATTTTCCTATTTTAACGTAAGCGAACATTAAGATTTAAAAACCTATTTTTTAAACTGAACACTAAAAATAGATTTCTTAATATCAATTTAATATTAAGAATATCAAATTAAATAAACAATAAACAAAAAATAGTCTTCTAAAAATTTTTTCTGAAGAGAAACATCCAATAGTTTTTATCTGAGAAATAAAACATAATTAAATCATAAATGAAGTTTGAAAGGAGGATTACACCTGTCTCCAGTGTTAGTGTTGCAGAGAGAAAGGAAAATTTCCTCCTATAAAAACTTCTCTTACTAGTTCTTCTAAGTATTTCCCAGAACAAGTATTTTTGAGTTAATAGAACAAAATCTCTCTGAACTGAAAATATGGTGTTTGTGTTCAGAGAAATCCACAAGGTTCAGGCAACTTCAAGGATTTCTTCTACTTGACATACATAGATAAAATTCTTTCATTCAACACAGATAAATATTTTGTTTTAGAACTGTCTGTATTATTTCTAGCGATATTCTTGGATAACAGATATTTGTTATTCCCAGAATGAGTCAAAATCAACAAGTAGAGCTAGTACTATAAGAACAAATTTTTTAATTATGAATAACTTGAATATAAAGAAATATTCTTTTTGAGATTTAAGCCTACATCTATGAATATACATGTAACAATCTTGACCAATGTAGCTGAAATGTGATTTTGAGGAAATTTTTGTGCCTGTTTCAGCCATTGGCAAGACAAGGAATTAAGTAATAGTCTTTAACGATAAAATTTTAGATGCAAATCTAGTTAGGGCCAGAACATAGAGGAAAATAATAGAAAACATGTAGAAATAGAAAGCATGGAAGATACATGCATTTCTAGTTCTTGTAGAGCCAGAAACTATAAAAAAAATGAATGGAGGTGGAGTATGGTGAGGCAGTACCTTCCAAGTGATCTTCTGTTGGTGTTGGGAACTGCTCTCTGGATTCTTCACACACAATCCTCCTGGCTGTGGATATAGGACACAAATACCTTGGAAAGAGATTTATCTCACAGCACCTCTGCAGGACATGTGGAGAAAAGTCAGTGGGGTTTGATTTGGTAGTACACACACCATTTTTACATTTTGCTACGTCTTTTGTTGGCCATTTACTATTCTCTCCCATCCAAATTCATGGGAGTGCACCCTACATGATTTTAATAATTATTTTCTTTGAATAGAACTTAGCAGAAATGAAAGCCAAAGGACTCATTGTACTATGTCCTGCACATGTCTGGGATGAAAAGATTGCCTCTTCACTGGACAGCTTATATCTGAATTGTTAGAAAGTCTGTGCTGTTACAGTGGTGATTCAAGCTATTTGATCAAAAAGCCAGGATTTTCAAAGGCAGATAAGAAATTCCTATATGTGCTCAACAGCATTAAATATTCATGAGGTTTCCTGCATTACTCTCATTTTATCACTCTTATAAACCACTACCATACAGTCATTCTAGACAGACTAAAATTTACTCTTAAACAATTAATAAGTATTGAAGGAAACTTTCAAAGAGCAGTGTTCATTCAGCCAGTCTCCTGACTATAAATTCCCATGCTGAAACCGAGGAATGGTTTTGTGGTTCTCCAAGGCATATTGCATAAGAAGATGATAAAACACAGCTAAGAAGCCTTCCAAAACACTTGGCACTCCAGAATAATTTCCTGACTTCATAGAAATCCATGGGAAGTCTGCAATTAACTCAGTCCTGGAACTGAGCTAAAATTGTATTTACAGCTACTGAGACTATGACACATTCCGGATAAAACATTATCTGAAAGGGATTTTGTGTTGCATAGGGAAAGCACGGCTGCTATTTCTGAGGTGTGTCCTGAGATGAGCACCCAATCACAGTATTGGTAAGGTTGGAAAAGACCTGGAAGATCATGTTGTCCAAATAAACTTAACATCTAACATCCAGATAATATCATTCAGCACCTCGTCCAGCCTACCCTTGAACACCTCCAAGGACAGCGACTCAACCATCTCTGTGGGCAACCCATTCCAAAACTGGATCACTCGTTCACAGAATCACAGAATCACAGTATCAGTAAGGTTGGAAAAGACCATAGAGATCATCAAGTCCAACCTATCCCCTATTACCTAACCTAGCCAAACCTGTTTCCTAACCTGTTGCCATCCTGCTACCAACACAC
>WEKX01025988.1:2894-47009 GCA_013390025.1 Pitta sordida
AATCATAGAATATGGCGAGTTGGAAGGAACACACAAGGGTCATTGAGTACAACTCTTAGTCCTGCACAGGACCATCCTGCCATGTGCCTGAATTCCAGATGAAGAAAAAGATATTTAAGAAGACCTAAAAAAAAATTAAAGTTGTTATTGTTTTATTATTTACACATTAGGAAACAACCTCGAATCAATGCAGATGGTTGATCTGTTAGCATGCACACTGCCTTCATCTCTAAATACATCTTCCATGCCAACTACATAGGACATTTTTATTATTATTATTATTAATTTTAAAAACTCAGAGACTTTTGAGGAACTTATAATAACTTTTTTTTTCAGCAGCCACCTACATGCCATTTTCCACTGCAAAGAAATGTAGAAGTAGTATGAGGACAACATACCTTTTTAATAAAAGTTTGAAAATGTTTTCCTCATAAATCTTGCCTGACACTTGAATGGGAACAAGAGGAAATATATTTCCACAGACACAGAATATTTTCTAAAGAAATCATCCCTAAATATTATTTCTTTATTCACATAGAGGAAAAAATAACTCCAATGAACTACACAGAATTTTCCTTAAAAGCTGATTGTCCTCTTTCCCTCAAAGTATATGCTTCCACTTTGCTTTGGATCCCAAAGGACCCTTTTCCTTTCTGGAGGAAGGAAATTCAGTTGTTAGGTCAGTGAATTTTAACTTTCAGTCTGCATCCTGTCATCCAGAGATCTGAATGTCACAAGCAGGACAGGTGAAAGTCTACTGGCTCTGGAAAGGCATGAAGGACAGGGCTCCTGAGCTTTGGTGATGATTAGCAGCTCATCATTTACCCAAAGGCAGAACAACTACTTCACAGAATCACAGAATCACAGAAAATTATGAGTTGGAAGGGACCCACAAGGATCATCTAGTCCAACTCACCATCTAATACCCGTACAGCGACCAAGAGCACATCCCAGAGTATAATAACAACCTAGATGCCTCCCCTTTGCAAAACGAAACTGCACTGATGTTCATTAGATGCCCATACAGAATTCTGAGAATGAAAATTTATATTAAACAATGCCAATGCAGCTGGCTTGATTATGTTTACATAAAGTACTTCTGTCATTCCTAATTCACACGAAGCACATCATTAATTGCTCAATAAGATCTGAGCTTTGCAGGAATGGGGTTTGGATTATTCTTTTGGAACAGAAAATGGAAAACTTGTTTTATGTAGAAAATGGATGTATAGATATCTACAGCAGCAAACTGCATTAGAATTGCATAGTCTGAGTGTTTTAGAAGCCAAGATCAATGTCTGCACTTCTGAAATAGTTGTCTTAATTTACAGGAAGTATTCGCGGAATGACACTTTCAATGCACAACATTCTTTAAAAAGGAAAGAAAGAAAAAGTGACATATTATGTTGAGTTTCCAAGATATTGCAGTCCTGCTGAGTACATCTTACTTGGCAAATGTAACCCATCACTAGCCCTGACAAGAAATTAATGCCAAAGTATTACTTTTTTTGTGAAGTGGTGCTGCTGGTTGGAACTGTGGTTCTGTGGTAACTTTCTTTCCTCTTTAAGTTGATATATGATCCTGCTGCAGACAAGCATAGTTCTCGCACTCGGCTGAGCAGACATGATTCACTGGGACAGCATCACTCTAAATGAACTCAGATCTAGCAGTACTACTGGCAGATCTTGCCGCATATATTTGTCTCTTATCCACATGGTTTGCACTATAATGTAAAGGAATGAAAAAGTGCATTTTTTCCTCAGTCAGAAAAAGTTAAGTTAGCTCTGAGACGCATTTTAAGAAATGGAAGTACTCTCTGACTTTTCTTTTTAGCACGAGAAGTGATTATAACAAGCAAAATAAGCCTGCAGATATTACGGAAGAAAGAAAAAAGAGAAAGCATTTAAAATAATGACATTAATACTGAATATATTGTCTTCCAGCACCATAAATTTCAGGAGTAACTGCAAATTTAGTCCAAACCAGTTCTTTTCATTTCATCTTAAATAGGCGAGTTCCAAGAACAAACAGAAGCTTAGAACAAACAAAATTATAAGGGTGTCAATCATGTATCTTATCAACATTCCAAAAATTGCCTGTCTTGACAAGTTTCTTCCTGTTACACTGTAAAAAAGTTTACTTTATTCAAATCTGCAACCACTGAAAATACTGTCAAAATTCCTGACCTCATTAAGAAAAAATTTGAAACTAAAGTAATTTCATATCTCCCTTGAAAATATTGTAGGCTTACAGCAGTCTCTGACAAGAGAATGCAACCTTATATGTATTATGCAACAATTGAACAGACAATTGAAGCCTCAAATACAAAAATTTAAGTGCACATATTTTCCCAAATCACTGCAAACTACAAAAAGTTTTTCAGTCTAGATCAGATGCACATTTATCATTCTTAAGAAACTTTTCCCTTCTAAATAGTTTTTAAATCTTTATTAAAGAATGAGCACAATTTTTGTATTGTTAATTTCTGTGTGAGAATTGAGCTAACCTTTTAACACCGATAATTTATATCACTGAAATAAAGTTATATTTTGCATTAGTGCTCTGGATCATTTCTATTCCTGTGTTGTTTGTATTCCAAACAGCTAAAATTGTACATTTACTGTGCTTGAAAGTGTGAAATCAAAGCATTTTTTAGGACTCTGGGGTGCAAATAAATGGATAACAGAAGACTATGTGGAGAGGTTAATGTCTCACTGAACACCCACTTCTTTTGCAGGAAACCCAGTGTGTAACAAAGAGGGATCACATGCTAAAGCTGAGAACTTCATGAACTACATAGTCAAATTTTATGGTGCTGAGCCCCAACTAGATATAAGCTCCCATCTACTGCCCATTAGTCAAGGAAGCCTGCAGTGTGAGTTGCAAACTGACATCTCAATCCATGATAGATTTCCACAAATCATAAACTGTTATCAAAACCAGCAGGAACCTAGTATTGAGCCAACAGACAGCCTCAGATTATCATCTTCCTTGGAAAGATTAAAATTTATTTTATGCTTCAGAATCTTGTTTAAGCTGCAAAACGGAATGAAGCTGAGAATTATGAACTTGTTCTGCCACTCAGTAAATCAGTCCTAATAGGATTTTGCCACCTGTGCAACAGAGAAAAGGAAAGGGACTGGTAGAGGTTGGAATCAGAGTATATGTCAAACCACAGCAATGACACACGTTATCTCTGCTTTCCAGCTTGGTGCTCTGTGTCAACAGTAACCCCAACAGAGGAATTCTGGTCATAAAGATGAACTCTCAAACAGGGAAACAGAAAGAAGCAGGACAGCATTGGCTACTTTTGCTCTTTACTGACAGCATGATTTGGGAATGGGAGAGTGTAGGCTCTTAGGCTCAAATTCCACAAGACAGCTGGAAATCAATCCAAAACAATTCATGTAGAAAAGTTAAATGCTGAAGGGAAAAAAAAAATCCCATGTTTTCTAAACCAGACATCCCTTTGGATTCAGAGTTATTTCCCTCCATTCTGAAATATTCAGACCTTGGACTGAAGGCTTTGTCTATCATGATGCTGTGTTCTTTAGGGAGTATCGGGAAACGAAAACGCATCTCAGTACAGGAGTTTGATATATTTAATCCCAGGAGAGCTTTTCTTGGGTTTAGTGGGTTGGGATCATAAGCAATAAAAAAGTTTTCACTGTTATTGATTTGCTTCCAGGCACCTCTTTTAGATTCTTCTCAAGTGCTTACTGGTATGGCAGCTCAAACTCTTCTATGCTGGCACCACCCTCTAGATATCCTTTCCAGCAGTGTAAAATAGAAAATTTAAATTAATTTATTTAAATAACCTGTCATATTCCCATGTAGTTAACATGTAGCTCAATATTATCTACCTAATACTTAATGTGTATATCTCCAAATCTTGCGCTTAAAATTAACAGCACATGTAACAGTACAGTCTGAAGGGGAACTAATTACCAAGGAACAGGAAATAGCTTACATTGGTAGAGCCTAACACATTAAATTAAAATTGACTGATTTGTGACAGCTGGGGATTAGGGCACTTTGAAATCTCAAACTCCTTAGAAGAAAAAAACTAAAGGAAAAAAATGGTGACAACCTCATTCACTACAGTTCAATAGCAAACAGGGCCTTAGCACTGTAGCATCACAGTGACTATACCTAGACTGCAAATTTGACAATGCACAGTCATACCTCACTGCATTGCAACCCTCTACTGTGACCTCGCTGGATTGCGAGAAATTTTCCCTGTGAATCTGCCTCAGTGATTCACGGAGCTTCTCGGCTGTCTCATTCACAGTGCCTCTGCTTCATTGAGGGGTGGTGTCAGTGCTCCCTGTGGGGCGGGACTGGCCCAGGGCCACGGGGAGGGCGTGAGGTGTCTATCGCTCCCATGAGCTTTATGGTCCTGCAGCACTGTGCCCTGGTCCCTGCCCGGCTCCTGCGTGTCTCCATGCCCAGTCCCTACAGTGGAAGGCTTACACTGCAGTATACCCCAGGCGGCCGCTGAGACCCAGCACAGCACCGCCACAAGTCACACTGTCCCCTGTTACTCTAAGCCCAGCCGGGGGACTGACCCCTGCCAGGTGTGTATGACTGTTTCCATGGCTACAGGTGGAAAAGGCAACACAGTCTGTACCCGGGGACTGTGCGCCTGGCGCACCCGTTGATGACGTAGCCCAAGGGAAATTGTCCCACAAAAGTGGGGCTGGGCTGGCCGCAGTGGCACTGGGGCAAGCGCTGTGTGCTGGGACAGGGGAGTGGCAGGACATGCCCACAAGTTAAGGTTTCCCAGGCTCCAAGAGCACTGACATGAGCCCGGAGACACCCCTTTCCCATTGTGACCCCGGAGCTTCCCCACTGCAGAGGCAGTGCAAGCACGAGCGATGACAGCAGGCTGGCAGTGGCTGGAGAAGTAGCAGCGTGGCCAAAGAGAAGCCCAGGGATTCTCTGGGGGATTTCTCCAGTTGGAGGGGGCTCAGAAACACTTCCCTTTGCTCCTCTGTGTTGTGAGACCCTGTGGGGAGGAGCAGAAAATGCTCCCCAGCACTCCTGATTGGCTTGGGGTGGAGCGATGGGCATGGCCTGTATGCATATTAATGACCCGCACATGTTTGCGATGTTTTGCAAGACCTTGACAAGACCCATTCCTCGCAAAGTTGGAAGTATGACTGTATTAGCTATTACAACTACAGCATCCACTTAAGGCATCTTGCTCATTTCCAAACATTAACTGTCTCTAGTATGCCACAGAAATGAGCTTTGCTAATTCCTCAACTGCTGCTTATATAGACTTAATACTAGCTAATTTTAAGACTCAAGATATTCATGAATGCTTTTAAATAATACATGCCATGTATTAGAGAGACTACCTGTATCATTAGGGTTTTTTCCCCTATTTTAAGAACAAGTAAAGCACAAAATCTTTATAGAGATTAATATTTTCAGTTTTTCCATGAAAGTAAATATATGTCAAGGTTCTGAAAGAGGCTAAAGTTCAGCATTTGAAGTATCTTTCAGGCACAAAAATTAATTACATTTCTAGAGATGTCAATATATTAGAAAAATATTGTCCAAGTTGAATTGAAATACCTTCTTAGATATCTTCCTCATGCTGCGTCAGACTGATAAGTGCAAGCTTGCAATACGTAAGGGGGGGAAAAGTATTTCCAGAGTAAACGACTACGTCAGATCAACATCAGTTGCTCAGCAGGCATGTTTCTTGCTACAGTTTATACAGAAGTCAAAACAGTAGAGCCAAATCTTCACTGAGACTTAGCCCAAAATGTTATCATTTAATTATTTTGTGGGGAGTAGTTCTGGATGCCCTCAGTCTAAAAGGTACAGTTAGTTTTTTTGTGTTGTTTGCAGCTGACCCTTTCTTAGAGATTTGTGGGTTTACAACAGACTTGCCAGCTAAGATGATAAGATGTTCTTCTTGGGTTGCCCAGAGCATTTCCTTCAATTTAATCACTTTTGAACCTTCATCAGTTCCACATTGACCAGAAATTGATTTTAATCTCTGATAGTTGGAAAGCTTCATTCTTGAGAAAACTTGTCATTTGGGAATAGCCGCGATTTTAGATAGGTGAATTTTGACATATAGATGGAAACAGTATGAATTAATTAAACTCATCAAAATCATACAGTTAAAGGGAAAAATCCTATTTTCACTGATAGTCAAGTGAAGGACTATAAAGTGAAGGTATAAAACATCATGGTGAAATAAGAAATAACTAAGACAGAGAACAAAAATTATGTACAGTCAAACATGTGCCTGTCCACACATTGAACTCTATTCACTAGGAAACTGAAATGAGTACCACTTGGATTCCATTACAATATCCTTTTTTAGACACTACCTCAAATATCAAGGCTAAAAAAAAAAAAAAGAGGAAAAATGGTGGAAGTATACTGAAAGTTTTGATTTCCTGTAGATTGGTATCTCCCGGCTGCTTAAACGGCTGGTTTTTTTCGTTTGAGGTTTTTTGGTTTGGATTTTTTTTGGTGGGTTTTTTTGTGTTGTTTCTTTTTTCTTTTTTGAAATTCTGATTAGCTGGGCAAATATTGTAGGGAAAAAATTGTACAATTTCATATAATATTTGCCACTGCATGTCATTGCTGGAGTCAATTTTCTTTACAGCAGTCTGTGCAGTGCTTTGTTCTGGATCTGTGACTAAAACAGTATGCATAACACACCAGTATTTTTGAGTATTGCTGAACAGAGCTTGCAGACCATCAAGGTCTCTTCTTTTTCCTATTCTGTCACCCCCCCACAAATAGGCTGTGGGTGAACAAAAAGTTGGGAGGGCACAGAGCCAAGACTGCTGACCTGAACTGACCAAATGGCTGTCCCGTACTGTTCTGTTCAGCAACAACAGACAAGAGAAAAGGGCAGACTCCAATAATATGAGATTTAACAAGACTAAGTGCCAGGTTCTTCACTTTGGACATAACAATCCCATGCATCGATATCGGATGGGGAATGAGTGGCTGGAGAGTGGTGAAATGGAGAGGGATTTAGGAGTAATGATTGACAGGAAACTTAATATGAGGCAGCAGTGTGCCCAGGTGGCTAAGAAGGCCAATGGCCTCCTGGCCTGTATTAGGAANAGGAGTAGAAAGAGGGGATGTTTGCAGTTATGGGATTAGGGCTACATGTGCTGATGCTTGGCTCCCTAAGGAAGATAGTCGGTATCTGTTTGCCTGTAAGATGCAGTGAATAAATTCCTCTTTTTGCCTTGCTTCTGTGTGAAGTTTTTTCTCCACCTGTTTATGGATGTTATCTTGATCCATGATTCTTCTTGCCATCTTCCTGTGCTCTTGCCACATTACAGGGCGGTAAGCAAGCGTGCTCGTGCCTGGCTGCTGGCTGAGGACAGCATACCACACAGCATTACCACATTAACTATGGTAAAAACAAAACTACCAAACATAACTAGCCTTACCAATGACAGAAATAAAGAGACTTTCCTCGGGAACGGAAACAGCTGTGTGGAGTAGTTTGCAACCTAGAAAACTTCTTGTAGTTTCCCCTGCAAACTTTTTTGTCTCTCTTGCTGTTTAACTGTAGACACTATATTAACAACACTGGATATATAACAATTAAAAACACATAAAATATAGAAGATTGCTGAAGGCTGAGTGAGTGAGTAAGAAACTAAACGACAATGTGTAAGCAGTTATTGGCATGCGGGAAAGCAAAAGTCTTCATGGCTAGGTTTTATATACAAGGCTCCCATTAAATGGCTTTAGCTCAAAGAGTAGACCTGCTACGATGAAAATGGATGATTGTATGAAGCTAGAAGACATCAATATAAAGGAGGAACAGAATATTATCCACGAAAAATTAGATGGCTTTGAGGTTTGTAATTGAAATGGAATGAAGTGTAATAGAACAAGGGCAAGGGGCTATTAACATGAATACATGATACAGAATGAGAGTACATCAGCTAAAAATGATAAAAAGGCCTGGTTGTATTTATTGATCACAGGCTGACTATAAATCACTGGCATGATGCGGCTCCAAAAATGGTAAATGCAATTTTAAGATGCATCAGGGGAAGTGTTTTTATAGAATTGGACTGTTACTAAAGCATTTTTACAAAATCCCTTGCATGAGGGTCTTCATCTGAAACATGCCAACTGATGCCAATTATCCATGTAAAAATATAACTTTAACTCACACCAGAATACATGTGGAAGCAACTTCTAATGATGACTAGAAAAATTAATTGCCTATGTCATAAAAGAAGAGATGAGAAAAAACCTGGATAATTAGTCCAAGAAAACAAGTTGGGAAATGTAGCATGGTTATTCTTTGGAAGTACATAGCTACATAATCCCAAAGAAGGGAAAAAAGTAGGATACTTTTTCAGTAGGACCAATACTGACAGAAGAACTGAAAGCTTATAAAGTGTGAATGAGTAAAAGAAGGATGAAAACCTGAAGACAGTTGCTAATGAATCGTTCTAAGGCTCTGAAACAGCCTTTCTAGACAACAGTAGAAAGGCAGCACAGACAGTTTTCTAATGTTAATTGCAAAATACATATAGGGGTGGGTGTTTTTGTGTATTTCTCTGTGACAGTACAGGTCCATTTGATTGTCCTTTAGGTTTTCTGTACCCCTTCTTCTAAGCAGTGTTTGGATCCCAGTTCTAGTTGTGTCTGTTAGGTTGTGCATGATCTATAATGTTATTATTCCAAATATATGCTATATAGGAACATAGGATTTTTTCATGTCCCTAATACTTTCAAAGAAAAGCACTAATTTAGTTTATCTTCATTTCACCATCAAACCTTACATAGCTGTTGTAAAAACAGCAACAAAATAAAACGGGTGGTTTTTAAAATAAGCTCTTAATAAATTCTACCAAGTAAACTTCACAACACACATTTTTGAGGAAGGTAGAGGGCAAAGAAAGGGCAATTAGTAAGAGAAATCATTTGAGGCAAACTATTACTAACTGAAAATAACCTCAAGCTATTGGGAAACATTTTGCTAAGAAAGATCTAAGGAGCACACCAATCCAGCCCTGTAGAAATAGAGAGATTATTTATCTAGTTACAGTTGCATGACAGACGTGTTGCACGTGAGGTTTCTAACACATTCAAAAAAATCAGGAGAGCAAATTCCTCAGTTTGACTTTATTCATGTCGATTTGATGAAACATTCCCATCTCAGACAAAATTGAGTCTACATTTGACAGAGCTGGTGCAAAAGACCAGAGCCTGAAGCATGTAATTAAGGTTAGCACTATGTATTTCCAGCTCCTATTATCAGTTTAGGAGACAGCTGCTAGCACTAAGCAAATTTGTATTTAAAGGCATCAAAAAGGAAAATCTAGAAAAAAGCCCACACTATTGCACCTGAATGTTCACAAAAATGCACCCACACACATAACAACAACCACCACCATTCCAGAAACCAGTCTATGATGGTAATAAAGGAGTCATTGAGCTGCTGGAATGTAGAAATTGTGGGTGTGCATTAACTAGGAAAAATATGGTGGTTTTGCTCTAGACCACTCATAATTTTCTTCAGAAAACTTCAGTGCAGTCTACCAAAACTATTACATTTATAATCACTAGATACAACATAGCTGATACAGTAAAATCTTATAGTGAGCAGCAAATTACTTGAGCAGTAATTTCAGCGTTTGCTACAAAGTGTGCATTAGATGTATTCTCAATCCTCATTAATTCCAATTCAATGGACTGGTGGTAAAACTGGCATAAAAATAATAAAGCACATAAAACACGGAGTCAAACTCTGATCCTTAATGCTGTTAAACTGCAAAGCAACATCATAATAATGTGTTTAAAAATTAATATAGAAACGCCTATGTTGTTTACTGGCTTGAAGATGCACCACAACTTTACAGTTATACTCAATTTAAGATTAAAAAGACCCATAAATTACAATCCTGCAGATTGCCACCAATCCATGACAATGAAAAAAGGTGCAAGAAGGTGTCATTGCAAGAGAAACAAAGGTTGAAGATCTCTTTTCCAGACTCCAGAACAGCAACATGTAAACTGTCTGTTTCCCTAGGGGACTCTCACGTAACCAATTGTTTATGGCATGGCGTTAGAAGATCTAAAAAGAGTTGCTGCCTACTACCTGACAAGTAGATCTAAAATGTCATGGTATTCAAGGTTTTGAGGTAGGAAAGGTTGATATTGCAGAATAAATGGTCCCAGTGATGTCTGAACAACGTGTATCACCATATATATCATCATTATATCCCTTCAAGTTGAAATACAACATGACAATGTTTCCCCAATTTTAAATTAGAAAGTAAATTCAGTTCTCATGATTTTGTGAGGGTTTATTCTCCATAAATTGCTATTTTTAACCGTGACAGCTGTAAAAATACTTTTTGGTTAAAGACCGGTAAGACACTAGAGAAAATTTGAAGAAATTATTTGATTCAGTTTGTCTCTTTTGCAAACACTATGATAAATTCACACAATTGCAGACAAAAAGTACAACAACTTCCTGACAGCTTATATTGAACACTCATATCAAGCAACAGAAGTGACCTAAGCTTCTATCAGCTGTTAGTTGTGAGATACGAACTGGGTATGTTTGTTTGCAAATGTATGTATGCTCTTATGCAAATGTATGTATGCTCTTACACTTTTAGAGAAAACAGGAGAAACAGATAGTGCATCTACATTTTAACTTGAGTTTTGTTCAAGAGTGTCCTTTTGCAGCTGACCTCCTTATCTTCCTCCCATTCCACAACTTACACTGTGAAGCCTCTTGAGAGTGTGAACTGAATCCCTTTTGAACAAACCAGCACTGGAAATTGTACCGCTGAATACACCTAATGGATCCCATGCTGTAACTAGAAGTGGTCCATGGGATCAGGTCAGAGCTGATCCAAAGTACAACTCCCAGAATCATAGAATCACAGAATCACAAAATTCATAGGGTTGGAAGGGACATCTGGAGATCATCTAGTCCAACTCGCATGCAAGGCAGGCTCAACTAGAATAGGTGAATATATCCAGGTGGGTTTTGAATGTCTTCAGAGNTCCATATGAATATCCATATGAATATCCATACCCCATCCAGGTGGGTTTTGAATGTCTTCAGAGAGGAGACTCCACAACCGCACTGGGCAGCCTGTCCTAGTACTCTGACATGCTCAATGTAAAGTTCGCCCTCATGTTGAGATGGAACTTCTTGTACTTCAGTTTATTGCCATTGCTTATCATCCTGTTTCTGGGCGTCACTGAAAAGAGTTTAGCACCATCCTCTTGGCACTCACCTTTGAGATATTTATATGCATTGGGGGGATCCCCTCTCAGTCTTCTCTCCTCTACACTAAACAGGCACAGTTCCTGCAGCCTCTTCTCATAAGAGAGGTGTTCCAGCTTCCTCTTTGTGGCCATCCACTGCACCCTTTGTGGCCATCCACTGCACCCTCCCTAGTAGCTCCTTATGCTTCTTGTAATGAGGAGACCACAATGCTCCAGATGTGTCATTAGAGCCAAATAAAGTGAGAGGATCATCTTCCTCGACCTGAAGGTTACATTTTCCTGATGCAGCCCAGGATACTTACTGGCCCTCCTGGAAGTAAGGGCACACTGCCAGCTCATAGTGAACTTCTTATCCAACAAGACTCCCAGGTTATTACCGGGAGAACTGCTCTGTAGAAGGTCAGACCCCAACCTGTGCGGGTTCTTGGGATTATTCCTCCCCAGGTGCAGAACCCTATACTTGTTCTTATTGAACCTCACTAGATTTCTCTCCACTCAATTCTCCAGACTATCAAGGTCCCACTGAATGGTAGCACAGCCTCCAGGTATAACAGCCACTCCTCTGCCATTCTGTATCATCAGCAAACTTGCTGAGGATACATTCTGTATCTTCATCCAGGTAGTCGATAAACAACTGGGTTGTTATCATCTAGTTGTTGAAAACCAGTTGATAAACAAACTGTGTCAAATAAGACTTGACCCAATATTGATGTCTTGGAGAAAACCACAAGTCTTCAACTGCATTCTACCCTACTGATTATGACACTCCGAGCTCTGACATTCAGTCAGTTCTTGATCCACCTCATTATCCATTCATCTAACCTACATTTCCTGAGCTTACCTACAAGGATTTTATGGGACTCAGTTTCAAAAGTGTTAATGAAGCCAAGGTAGACAACATCTCCTCTCATTGACCCATGCTATCAGATTGGTGAAGCATGATTTCCCTGTGATGATTCCATGCTGACTACTCTTGACGACCTTTTCTTCTACCTGCATAGTGATGACCTCTAGAATGATCTGTTCCATCACCTTTCCAGGGATGGAGGTGAGGCTGACTGGCCATTAGTTTCCTTTAACATCCCTTTAACATCCGTCGGTCCCAGGAGCGGCAGCAGTGGCTGTATGGACCCNTCTGGGTCTTTCCTTCTCTCCTTTTTGAAGATAGGAGTAACATTTGTCTTTTTCCTGTCATCGGGCACCTTTCTCATATAAAGGGGACAAACACTGTGTCCTGAGAGTTACTGACTTTCTTTACAAAGCCACTCCTGCTGGATAGTACTACTTGCTCATGTAAAGGAGTCAGTGTCGGAATTTCTTTAACATCCGTCGGTCCCAGGAGCAGCAGCAGTGGCTGTATGGACCCAACTGAACACTGCTTCCCCCTGCTGCAGCGGGGGGACAAGATGGGGAAACAGAAGCCTCCCTCTTGTGCAGCAGCTGCGACGGTGGCGCCGCTGCCCCGTCCCAGCACACAGTGCTTGCCCCACCACTTTAGAGGGGCACCTTCCTTGGGGCTACATCATCACCAGGTGCATTGGGCGCGCAGTCCCCAAGCACAGGCTGCATTGCCTTCCCCTCCTGTAGCCATTGAAACAGTAACACACATAAACACACACACACACACAGACACACACACAGGCACTGCCCACTCACAGTTCGCAGATGCTCCGCACACATGAGCGGGCAGGGCAGAGGGGGAAAGTGGATGTTACACTCCGGTCACAGTCCCTGTGGAGGACGATAAGTGCAGCTCTAATCTGTGGGCGGCTGTGGAAACTCTACAGAGACTTTCTCAATGGTTTGATGTTATGTATTGAAATGCCATTAGCACCTCTGGAGTGCCCATGGTGGCCATGTGCCTGGTGGGGGTCAGAACCCCAGCTGAGCTTAGAGTAACAGGGAACAACATGACCTGTTGTGGTGCTGTGCTGGGTATCAGCAGCTGCCTGGAGCATACCGCAGCGGTAAGCCTTCCGCGATAGGGACCGGGCATAGAGACATACAGGAGTGGGGCAGGGACCATGGCACCACACTGCAGGACTGGAAACACCACGGTGACCAGGAGGCACTGCGCGCCCTCCCTGTGGGGCTGGCCAGTCTTGCTTCACAGGGAGCACCGGCGCCGTCCCTTGGTGAAGCAGAGGCACTACGCATGCATCGACCACGTAGCTACGCGAATCACTCTGCCAATCACTGAGGTAAATTCACAGGGAAAATTTTTCACAATCGACTGAGGTTGTGATGGAGAAGTTGCAGCGAACCAAGGTATGACTGTCTATAATCACATTTCCTGAACAAAGGAAATAAGATAGTTTAGCTGTTTTTTCCAGGACTGGGACAAAGAAATGAACAAAAAACATACATTTTTTTAAGATTAAATTAATTCCAAATCAGTATGGATTTGCATAGAGTAGAGAAAACCTGTTATGTTAAATCTTTACTTTACCAACAACTGGCCTTCCATATGAACATCAGACTTTGTGCTTAAAATGCGTATTTCTTATGCAAGACTCCACTTTCAGCAATGAAAGACATGCATGTGCAGCTCAGACAAAGGAAACAATATCTTAACAAAAAGAGACACAAAGGATAAATAATGAAATATGTTTAAGAGAACCCGTCACTCTCCTCTCTACATTTATACTTGCATATCAAAGCTCAGATTTCCAACTGTTCCCTCAAATTCTTGCCATATTTAAATTGAAATCAGAGAGAACAGGTAGCCAAAATTGATTTTTTAACCTATGTTTGTAGTACATCACTTGGTCATCATACCTCTCCAGAAAGACAATGCAAAAGCAAAGAACTTAACTTGTTTTGAAGAAGATCTGGCAAGTAAATATTTTATTTTATATGAAATTTCAATAATCATTTAAAGTATGAAAGATTTTACTGAAGTAAAAAGAGTCTGAAATTCAAAAGGAAAATATGCTGTCTTAGGTCACAAGATGTTTCATGGATCTATTGCTCTTACTGCCAAGTAATCCTCAGTATCAGAGTGTTGACAGAAAAAGGAAAGAAAATGTTGGTACAGTCTGAGAACACACTTCTCTGAGTCTCTTACACAAAGATGACAGTAGGAGTGACTAATATGTCAGAGTTTTTTACAGTTCCTTTTTTAGAGTGTACCTGAGGTTTGTTTTTCTGTCACTCAAATTGTAACTAATTTGTAGCTATTGAATGTTGTACAGTTCCTTTTTCTTATCATTGTCTCTTCACATTTTCTACCACCTACTTGAGTTGCATTGTCCTATACTATGCAGCAAAACTCTCAATGTGAAAATAGGCTAAATTGCTCAGCTAGAACTGTCCTTGCCCTCTTTTTCTGCTACAATCATGAAAATGGAGGGAAAACACAAACATATAGGGCTCTTCATCTATTCAAATCAAAGTCCTTATTATGCAAACACATCCTTAGGCAAGGCACAGCACAAACAATTCAAAGACAGGGATTCTCCATAGAGGAAATAAAAAAGGATTCTGATGAATTTAAAAATCCAGGGTTGTTTATTCAAAAGAGTTTGGTCATTTTACATTCTGCTCAGTGTTCTGAAGCTGATATTAAGCATACATTGTAAATGGACTTGAAGACATTTTTATAGTAGCTTGCTAAGGAAACAGATGTAAATCTGACAAAAATCAAGGCAGGGAAGAATGGGCCTAGAGAGGGGTAGAATAACCTGCTATGGAAAGTTACAGAAAACATTCAATCTATCAAAATACCAGCAGGGAAACTGTCAGCATTCTGAAAAATACAAAGAAAACAATTCAATGCTTAAGATTTCTGAATAGCTTTTCAATTCTGCTATAGTATTTTTAGGCTTAAATATAACAGGAACAGATAAATCACCCCATGCTTCATGCCCTTATGTGGGCTAGGAAAGCATGACCCAGGGCCAAGACTTGCAGACTTTGTCATTCCTCCATATTGCAGGGCTTTCAGGTGCTCCTCAGGACATTTTGTTCAATTCACACTGAGATTAACTAGAAGTGGATAGACTACTGTTTGCAAGTAATTCTGACATTTTTAAGGACAAACAAGGCAAAATTAAGTCAGGATGATTATGCTGGTTCCTGCTTTCCTAGAGCTGTTTGCTGGCTTTGTCTTTTAGTCCCCTTAATAACAGAGGTTAAAATATACATAGTACAATCTCAGCTTCCTATTTCAAGGCAGATGGCCAGAAGGATTTTGTATATCACAGTACTTCTGGAAGGTAAGCATGATCTGGTTGGTAACCTTAAGAAGAGTGCAACAGCATTTGTCACGACACAATGAAGTATGTATAAAACTCAGTCCTGGACTGTACTCCTAGATTCCTCTTCCAGCTTCCATTGGCAGCTCAAAGGAATTAGAGTTGTCAGGCAACTTGTTCTCCAGTGGATACATCCTGTAAGGCCAAGCTGAGATCACAAGGGAGTGACAATCTGCAAAGATGTAGTTGGGACTCTACATTCCCTCAGCTGAGAGTGGCAAATTGTGTTAGATTTTGCATATGGCTGTTAAAACACACAGTTAAAACCATCCCAAATGCAACAAAAATATCCTTATTATTCTGGATGACTAGGAAAATGCTGGCAACATGCTCCTTAGACAGAACCTAGGGCTAACTCTGAAAATGCAATTGGTGAAAGGCCTTCCCAGGGAGTTTAACAGAATTATAGAATAGAACTAAAAAATAGAGTAATCCCTCGCTACTTTGCAGTTCATCTATTCTGGCTTCAGTACATTGTGTGTTTTTTCTCAGTGAAGACGCCGTAGTCTTCCTTGCTTTCCTCACAGCGTTCTCAGGTGTGCACATGCATAGTCCCTCTGTCGTGCCGGTGGGTGGGGCTGCCACAGGGCCACCACGCCCTGGAGGCCAGACAGGAACTACCTGCAGGGCATTGCTGGCAGTTGCTCATGAGAGTGTTGTAAAGACTCATTAAATCCTAGGGAAGCTTTATACACACTGTGTCAAGCTGGCACTGGGGCAATGGGGAAGCGGGGGATTGCCAGCTGCTCGTCCCGCGGCCACGGGCTCAACTGATGCCAGGGTAGACGCTGGTCCCTGCAGTGGTGCAGGGCTGCCCATGCTGCTGCTTCCCCTTGGAAGTTGGCCCGAAGGGGTCAGCGGGTCCTTGTGAGCAGGCCCTTGTGAGCGGGCCCTTGCCCCTCCCGGGCCAGCTTCTGAAGGGATGCACTAGCGCAGCTTCCCTGGCAACTCAAGACTATTAACATGTTATTTCGTATGTTAATTTAACGAGCCTGAAAACGAAGCTTGCAAACACCTTGTGTCTTGGCATGGTAAATAATGACAAAAAAATCTGAAAGATAGGTTTCTCAAACATGCCTGGAACTAGTTCCCCCTCCCCACTTCTCTGCAAAAGAAAAGACAAAAAAAAGCTGCCACTTCAGCTCTGCATAAAGAAATAGTAACCAACAGACCTGTGCTTTCTTGTCTTGTCGCCCCACCATCCCAGGATGGTGTGGGGACAGTACTAGCTGCCCAATGCTGCTTGGCATGCCCTGGCATGGTGGTGAAGGTGTCCCTGTGGTCACCTGGGCTAAGGGGGTAGGGTGATGGGTGTGGCTTATTTGCGTATTTATGAGCTGCCTATCTTCACAATTACAGGTTTTGTGGGCCTCATCCAGGCCCTAAGCTCCATGAAATCTGAGGAGTTATTGTAGTGTCATAGAATAGTTCGGGTTGGAAAGGACCTTTAAAGGTCTACTCAAATCCCCTGCAACGAGCAGGGACATTTTCAACTAGATCAGGTTAGTCAAAGCCCCATCCAACATGATCATGAACATGTTCAGTGGTGGAACATTTACCACCTCTCTGGGCAACATGTTCCAGTGACTCAATACTCTAATTTTTTAAAAAATAAAAATCTTTTATCTAGTTTGAATCTACCCTTTTTTAGTTTAAAACCATTATCCCTTGTTCTAGTGCTAGAGACCCTACTAAAAAGTCTGTTCCCATCTTTCTTATAAAACCCCATTAGGTAGTGAAAGGCTGCAATAAGGTGTCCCCAGTGTCTTCTCTTCTCCAGGCTGGTGGACCTCAACTGTCTCAGCCTTCCTTCATAGGAGAGGTGTTCCCGTCCACTGATAATTTTCGTGGCCCTCCTCTGAACCCAATCCAACAGCCCCATGTTGGTAATTAATATTAAGGTAATGCAAAAATTTGAATCACAAGGAAGATACGAAAATAGAAGTTATATATTAACACTATGTATAAAGGACAAAATCAGCTGAGAGGGAAGGCGTGGGACTAAACAGACATCACTTTCACTTATTGTACAATCAGACACCTCTGCAATTCCACAGTCAGTATTGAATATCATTACAATGTATTTAACTCTCAAATAAAGAACAGGATGAATTTGTGACTCAGTGTTTTGCTTATGAAAAATGTCAAGTCCTGGTCTTATTAGTCTTGATGTAAAATGCTAATAATACAATTGATTAATACAGAATTTTCTGGATTAAAACCAGCCTAAGAGTATAATTTGTCCCAATTGTGTTGATCAGTAAATTGCACACCATGTATAATTACCTACTGAACTGCAGCTATCAACTTCTTGATTGTTTAGATGCATTCTATGAAGAATCTGATTATAAAGCACTGTTTCAAAATGGCAGCAATGTTATCTATGCATCAGTCTATCATTTAGTCTTGGAAGAAATTCAGTTTTATTGTTCCCCCTTAAATAAAACTAATAATAAGTTCATTGGCAATCAAGTCATGATGTTTAACTTTGAACACCATAACAAATCAAAGGGTGAAATTGCAACCTGCCCAGAACAGAGGTAAGGCAGGTAAATTAGACCATCTCATTTCCTGCTTCAAAATTCAAGGCAGTATTAAGCAATCAGGTAACAGAAAACACATTTTTATAACCTATTTCATTTTTCCCAGTGAAACTTATTTTTTTAGAAGTTTACTTTTCCACCACAGTGACAGCAAGCTTACCCGGTAAATAAAGCTGAAAAGCTGCAAGTTAACAAACATTTTCTGCAAATCAAAATCTGAACAGGTAAGAACTTAATACTGTTTTACACTAGCAGACAATGTTTTATTTCCATTTTTATTTGGTTTCCTCATCAGCTTCTATAATCTGTATGATACTTAGATGAATTCTTTGTAAAAATTGTTTAGCAGCACAACAATCTCTCCCCCAATATTAGAGAATAACAATAGCATTAATATTAAAATTATTAAATAATCTGATTTTTAAATACCATTCTTCTTACACTCTGAATAAATGGCAAAAGTTTAAGACTATAGGTAAGAAGTACAGGTGAACTCTAATTTTGACAAAGTTAAAAATAAAGACAAGGAAGGAGAGAAAGAAATTCCCTTTATCAGTAACTCAAGATGATGTTAGGCATCAATGAACCAAGTGAGATGGAGAGTTAGAAAAGAATTACACAGTAACGAGATAAAGAAATACATTGAGTGCTTAGTATAGACAGCCTCAAATAAAGGAAGTGCAAAAAGGGAAGAGAATCAGAACTGGTAAGATGAAATACATAGCAACCTTCAATGTTCCTCATAAAGAACATTATTTTTTCTCTAGAGAGATGGTGGACTTTGATTACATAATGTCTGTTATGCAGTTTGAGAATGCTTTAGATTCACCTTTACTATATACAGTTGTACTGTTGTAGTAAGGGTGGACAAAAGCAACACACACACGGATAAGCACACAGAGTCACTGGTGGATAATACCTTCTAATGTCACTGAACACACATGGTTATAGAATCAGAAGGCTATTGCGTTACATTCTAATTAGTTACACACTTGTTTGTCTCTATTGGCAGACCTTTACAGTTCTGTCTTCTCGCTTCCAGTGTTCTTTCTTATTGTTCAAAGTCCTGGAAAAGTTGTTTATCTGCATGGCTTAGAACATACCTCTGCCAAGCCTTCTCCTCTCAAGGGAACACGGGAAATGTTGCCAAGGTCAATGCCTTCAATGTTGATAAATTCCAGGCTGCTATCCCTAACAATTCCCCCTTTATATACTAAGGGCATAATCACAATATCATAAACCTTAAACATCTTAACCTGAACCTATTCTTAAACTAAAACTTGTCAACAATTGTATTACCTTAGCTTGAGCTTAAACTTATCTATACTTATCTTAACTTAACTAGAATTATCTGCAGATAATCATTTATCCCTTTTTTCATGCTAACAACCCGACTCTCCACAGCATTCAGCATACCAGGGTTGTAGTACCTATCATCCATTTTAAGTTCCCGTAAGGGCAAAGACAGAATGTGAGAACTTATGAATTAGTCTGATCTAGACACATGATAACCTCTGGGGGACAAACACCCATCATCGCTTTATTCAAAACCAACAGATACACAGTGTTCAGATCCCATGAGTCACTATACATTTAAAGTTGAACTGAAGTAGAGTCAGTACCTGGAAATTTTACAAAACAAAACATGGTCCTGAGGACTTGGTAGTTGTGTGATAAGCTGTCGCATCTCCTCAAGATGGCATTCCTCTGCATGTATATATTGCAGTCCATACTGAGAGTACACTGTTGTCAGCTTATGATGTGTACTGAGATGTGCTACCTTGTTAACTGTGAGTTGGTGTCATTTAAATTGTTCTGTGGCTGCAGGAATACAGTCAAGTATTGAATGATTTATCAGGTTCCCTCATGCTTGGACATGCTCGGCCCTCCCCTCGCCTGGGTGGGAGGCAGTGGCTCTCCAGTTGACAGTGCATCCACCTGACTGATAGGTGGCAGTCACAGGGCATACAGCGAAACACTTCCATGTTCGTGGAGCAAGGACATGGCCATGTTTCTGGTGCAGATGACATGATGTAATCAGCTCCTGCTGCAGTTGGAGAGGGACCAACAGACTGTGGCCCAGTTGGAGCCATGCCAGCGGCTGTGGCAGGGACCAGGACTTAAAAAATCAGGATTCCCATGCACCAGAACAGCACCAGTCAGTTCTATTAACTCTGCATTCACCTCCGCATGCCTGCCCCTCTGTGAGTGTGGAGTACACAGATTTAACAGCAGCTGCTCTGCTGAGAGACCAAAAGTCACAGTAAGAAGGTGTTTCATTGGCTTCTTGTGGCTGCAAGGATCGCAGCCTGCCTGCATGACTTGTAGCCATGCACAGCTGTGTCCCCACTTTTCTCCAGTCCCTTAATTCATACCATCCATTAACGAGATACCAAGGGCAGTTTTGTGGAGGCCAAATTAGTAAAAGTGTAACATTACGAGAGGAGAGATGACAGCCCCATGTCTCGTGGATATTAGCGTATCGTGACTAAGCACCAAGTAGTTAATGATGATGTCACCACTGTGTCCCCTTTGGTAGTAGTTTCAAAGAGCACCGTGTCTCCCTTTCAACATGGATCTACTTAAAAGGCTGCCATGGCAGCAGAAGTCTCAAAGCCTTGTTTCTTGTTCCACAGGAGCAAACGTTGTAAACCACACTCACTAGTTTTCATGCCTTTGTGAGCTAGCAATGCCCTCCAAGTAGAAAGGATCACATCTTCTTTCTTGGACATTGTCAATCCCATAACTGCAATCCTGTTCCCAGTAGCTCACCTTCTCAGGGTCTTTATTTCAAGTCCGGACCAGGCACACCCTGTGCTCTCAGCTTCACTGGGCTCCACCCTTGCCACTATCCCCAGCGGCCCTCTTCTTTATCATGACGGGGTTCACCAGATGCCGTAGTAAGGAGGGACAAAAGTAACACACACACACACTGTTACTGGTAGATAATAACTTATTCCAATGTCACTGAACACACATGGTTATAGACTCAGAAGGCTATTGTGTTACATTCTAATTGGCTACATACTTGTCTTTCTCTGTCTCTATTGGTAGACCTTTATAGTTCTGTCTTCTCGCTTCCAGTGTTCTGTTTCTCATAATTCAAGGTGCTGCAAAAGTCATTTATCTGTATGGCTCAGCACATACTTCTGCCAAGCCTTCTCTTCTCAAGGACACACAGGAAATGTTACCAAGGTCAACTCCTTCAATACTGATAAATTCCAGGCTGCTATCCCTGACATCACGCCTAACTCATTCATGCCTTCTCATTCACATTTTTGGGGATTCACTGAATGTTTTCCCGTGAATCTTATTCTGTTATTCATGGAGCTTTCCAGTCGACTCATATGCAGTGCCTCTGCTTTGTTGAGGGGCAGCACTGGTGCTTCCAGTGGGGCAGGACTGGCACATCCATGCGGGGCGGGCGGGCGTCACCTCTCACTCATTGGGGACAGTCACGGATTACTCCCTTATGAGTGTTGTGGAGGTTGTGTGGTGTTTCTAGTCCAGTGGTGCTGTAAGATGGCGTGGTCCTGTGCTGCAGTCCCTTCCCCACTCGGGAGCAGGGAAGGGTTATCCTGTGTGTCTCCTTGGCTGCTTCCTATCAGTGAAGGGTCATACGTAGTCTAACACACACTGCCGCAGCACACCTCAGGGCACACGGGGCCCCGGGCAGGGATGCATCAGTGCCGGCTGCCCCAGCTGCCCTGGACTGCAAGTGGGCACTGATACCCAGTTTAGCTCTGAATAAGTCACACCCTCCCCTGTCATTCTAAGCCTAGCCAGGGGACTGACTCCTGTGAGGCGCTGGCTGAGCACACACAGGGCTCTGCTCTGTCTTCTCCAGTGTCCGTCCCAGCACTATTCACTATTGACTATTCAGCTATTCATGGAGGCAGTGTATAGTCCATACGGTGTCATGGCATGGCACAAGTCCCCCAGCCTGTCATGGCAGGCTGCCCAAGCCACCTGCTCACCCATACCAGGAGACTGTGTACGTGTGTGTGTTTGTGTTACTGTTTCGTAGCTACCAGCGGAGGAGGCGATGCTGGTGGTGAAAGGTGTGCTAACTGCAGCGGAATCCAAGTGCCAAGAGTTGTGTTGTCCCTAGGGGCTGTGCATCTGGTGCCCAGGGCACCTGGTGATACACATAGCCCCAGGGAAAGTGCTCCTGCAGTGCGGTGCCTGTGGAATATGATCAGGGACTTCCTGTCCCCAGGGGCAAGAAGGCATATTGTAGGCACTGCAGTTAAAAGATAAAAAGCTCCAACATCAATGACCCCCACTCCCATAAGGGGCCCCGTGGTGTGGCAGTTTTGCAAAGTTGACATATTCATGGCAATAAGTTACCATATTCATGGCGTGCCCATGTTCGCAGACTGGGCAATTCGTGGGAGTTGCAGGGGACCTGTAACCACCAAATACGGAGGTATGACTGTATCTGAGAAACAAGGCAACCTGTGATGGACACAAGAAACCCTAGGCATCCTGTGTAAATCACCTAAAGAGGAATGCACATTTAAATGCCCATTTCAATAATTTTTTGCAACCCCTTTGAAACCAAATCAATTATATTGTTTTTTGTTTTCATTACGCACACATACACAAAAAAAAACCATTAGGAATTCTGAAAAGACTGTATGATCCCACATAAGGATTTCATTTAGAAAACTGCCCCAAGCTAAGTGCCAAATGAGAACAGTCAGAATATGAATTTTCAGTGGAGGGATAAAGAAATATGTTTTTCCATGTCCAAGCTGACATTCAAGATAGTCATGCACTTATTCATATATTATTTCATTCATCTGTGATGAATGAAAAGTTAAAGAAATAAATTATAGATGATGGAAGTATTCCCATCATCTTTAATATGGTCACTACTTACTTCACCTAAAACAGTACAAGCCTTTACATCTGCATTTTGAATGCAGGTTTTCATTTATGAGGCCAAAAGTAAATTGAAAGAACATGATTATAAAATTGTATAGTCAAACTCATAGGAAGCTAAACCCCATAATTGTTAAGATACTCTACTCAACCATGAATTCATATCACTTATGTATGTATATACATTACATAGTTTCTAATTAACTACCTTTCCCCTCCCCTTCAGAAACCCTGTGGCACTGAGTATTGTAATAAATTAAAATTTATTAATGATCAACTGTTCAATATCTGCTGCAAAGTGTTAAAACCTGTGGTAAACCTGTTAAATCTGCTCATTTGTCTTGAACTTTCTATGACACTTTTCAGAACAGAGGACTGCTTCTCAAAACTTAATCAATCTTTAAAATGACCAGCAAAATGAAAGATAATATCACTCCATGTTACAAATAGTTGACTGGGGTATAGACAGACTATGGAAAAAATCCTATTAATTTTCACACCAAACTTGATAACCTAGTGAATGATTTTTCAGAATGCGATTGCTATACAGTACTTCATCCATTCAAACTAGCATTGCCATCACCTTCAATTATAAGTGCTCAGCATTTCTGCAAGACATTTCTAAAGAAATTTCCAGCCGTTACTCTGAAAAATGACAATTGCATTTATTAACCATTTGTAAGAAGTATGGCTTGACTAACTACCTAGTGTTACGAAGGAGTAGGAAGGAATAAGAAAGTTCTTAAAGCAAAAATTCCTGTATACACCATCGTGTCCGCTATGTAATGACTTTCAAAATAGACAGAAGTTCTATGACAACAAACCTCTCTTACTTTATCACAGAATGACAGTAGCTTCACTTTGTGGAAGAGGTTTTTAGAATTACAGAATCACAGAATCACAGAATCAGTAAGGTTGGAAAAGACCTTAGAGATCATCAAGTCCAACCTATCACCTATTACCTAACCTAGCCAAACCTGTTACCTAACCTGTTGCCATCCTGCTACCAACACACCATCCTACCTATAACACACTACCCTAATATCTAGGTCATGCCACCAAGTACATCATCCAACCTTTTCTTAAAGACCTCTAGGGACGGTGACTCCACCACCTCTTTGGGCAGCCCATTCCACTGTGAGATCACCCTCTCTGTGAAAATTGTGAATTGTTGAAAACAACAGAAGGAAACAAAATAATTGATCAACCAAATGAGCCAACCCTCAAAAACAAAATCACAAAACAACCAACCCCCCGAAAATCATAGATTTCAAGTTTCCAGTATTTTCTACCTATTTCAAGTCCACAGGAATTTGTGCCCAAGTGATAACATCGTCTTGAAGGAACTTTGGAAGTAGCTACTGAAAAACGGGCATTATTATGATGTAACCAGCTGTTGCATGATTCGAGAAGCTGCCAGAGAGTGACCAGGTGAGTCTATTCACATTATGAATATAGAACATTAATTGAATAGATGGCTTACCAAAGAGATGTTTGGGAAAGCTAGAAAGAAGTACAATGAGTCTAAAGACTTACCAGGCTTCCAAACTCGCTGAAATACACATGGTGACATGGTGATTCAATCTTGACAAATAAAAATCTGGTAAAGAGGATATAGCTATTTTCACTATAAAATGTATTGAAGATATAGCATATGAATGAGAAAATCTAAGACTGTCTGCAATGGATGTTTCCTGGCAACAGAGGAGCAGCAAGTCTCTGAAGTTTCATGGTCCATTCAGAGCTCAGAAACAAAGTGAACTTCAGTGGATACAACCCTTCTGCACATTGACCACAATTCCATTCTCAATTTCCTGCTCCTAATTTATCTGAATCCACCATGCAGGCATCATCAGCAGGCAATCTACACACCCTCTGTTACCTGATTGCCCCGCCATCTGTCAAACAGCTGTCCCTTACCTTTCAAATTTATTCCCAGCTGATTTATCTAGCATTAGCCAAAAAATGCTTGCTCTTCAGTTCTTCTTCACTTAAACAGTTGAGTTTTCCAATTTACCTTCTCTAGCCAACCTCAGTTTTCCTCCTATATCTGCTCCACACTTGCTGTACTGAATGAATCGTTTTCCCCTCTAGATTCAGCTTTCTGTATGTCTCTTTTTCTTAATTAACTATCTTACAGCGCCATGCACACTTCTATGCAGTGCCTAAGCAGCACTGAAAGCACATAAAAGTTGTAGTACACGCAAGGGAAATTAAATAATCAAAGTCACAGGAGTTCCTATTACTCATCTTTATTAATTTATTTTCCATCCTCTTAATATACTTTATTTTAGGATATTTTAAAGCAAGATAAATATTTTCCCCATTTGATAATCCCTCTGAAGCACTGTACTTTGCTTTTTGTTTTCCAAGAATGTAATTCATAAGTTTTGTGTTTCAGAGATGTGTCAGAAGAATCAATGCTAAATTTTTTTTAAAGGCTTTGTAAAATTTCATGTAAGGGAAATTAGATGAGTTACACACAGAATTAACAAGGTTGGAAAAGACTGTAGAGATCATCAAGTCCAATCTATTACCTAACTTATCAACCTACCCAACACCAACCCAACACCAAAACCATCTAAACCATGTCACTAAGTACGCCGTCCAACCTTTCCCTTAAACGCATCCAGGGACGCTGACTCCACCACCTCACTGGGAAGCCCATTCCAATGGGAAATCACTATCTCAGTGAACAAGTTTTTCCTAATATCCAGCCTAAATCTCACCTGATGCAGCCCAAGATTGTGTCCGCTTGTTCTCTCAAAGGGGGCCTGAGAAAAAAAGACCCCTGCCTGGCTACAACCTCCCTTAAGGTAGTTTTCACAGAATCATAGAATATTCTGAGTTGGAAGGGACCCACAAGGATTATAGAGTCCAACTCTTAAACGACACCACTGCCTCCCTGGCAGGACTTGTATCCCCGGTGTCCCGCATGAGAGGCGGGGACACTCACCACTATGCTAAAGTGGATTTTTTTTTTTTTAGTACAGAGGAATAAGGTCTCTTCTGAGCCTCCTCTTCTCCAGGCTTAACAACTGCAGCTCCCTCAGCCATTCCTCATAGGGCTTGTACTTCCTTCGCCATCCTCGTCACTCTTCTCTGAACACTTTCAAGAAACTCAACACCTTTCTTAAACTGAGGGGCCCAGACCTGGATACAGTACTCAAGGTGGGGCCTAACCAATGTCAAGTATAGGGGAAGAATAACTTCCCTAGTCCTACTGGCAATGCTACTCGTGATACAGGCCAAGATGCCATTGGCTTTCTTGGCCTTTGGGCGTGCTGCTGACTCATGTTCAGTCTCCTAACACCCAGTCCTCCCAAGTCCCTCTCCTCCTGTCCTCTCTCCAGCCACTCTGTCCCCAGCCGACAGCTCTGCATGGGGTTATTGCAATTAAAGTGTAAGATCCGGTACTTAGATTTCTTAAACCTCATACTATTGAATTTAGCCCATCTATCCAGCCTGTCAAGGTCTCTCTGCAGAGCCCTCCTTCCCTCTAACAGATCAACACTTATTCCAAGCTTGGTGTCATCTGTAAACTTAAACTTATGGACTCCATCCCCTCGTCCAGGTCATCAATAAAGATATTGAACAAAACCTGCCCCAACATTGAACCCTGGGGAACCCCACTAGTGACTGGCCTCCCACTGGATGTGATACTGTTCACCACTACTCTCTCAGCTTGGTTATCCAGCCAGTTCTTAACCCAACACAGAGTAAACCTGTCCAAGCCACAAGCCACCAGTTTCACCAGGAGTTTACTATGGGAGATTGTATCAAAGACTTTCTTAAAATCTAGGTACACTACGTCTACAGATTTTCCCTCATCGATTAGATGATTTACCTGACCATAAAAGGAAATTAGATTGCTCAGGCAGGACCTTCCCCTCCTGAATCCAGGTTGACTGGATCTTATCTCTCTGTTATCCTGTAGGTGCAGTGCAATTGCTATTAAGATGATTCGTTTCATAATTTTCCCTGTCAGGCTGACAGGTCTATAATTCCCTGGATCTTCCTTCTGACTCTTCTTATGCATGGGTGCCATATTAGCCAACTTCCAATCACCAGGGACCTCTCCAGTAAGCCAAGACTGTTGAAAAATCATTGAAAGAGGCTTAGCAAGCACATCTGCCAGCTCTCTCAGCACCCTTGAATTAATTCCATCAGGTCCCATAGACTTATGAAGATCTATGTGGGTCAGTAGGTCCATAACATCTTCCTCTTGGATCACAGGGTGGGGGGTATACTGTTCCCTGTCTGTATCTATCAATTTAAGAGACCACTTTTCCTGTAGAGAATCAGTTTTGCTATCAGAAATGGAGGCAAAGAAGGTATTGAGTACCTCTGCCTTTTCATCATCTTTAGTAACTATTTTCCCCTCTTCAAACTGAGTTTTGCTTCACTAATTATTTTCCTACAAGACCTAACAACATCTTTAAACATAGCCTGGGTTACCTCCCCCTCTTTCCAAAGAGGGTACATCCTCTTCTTTTTCCTTAGTTCGTTCAAAAATCCAATCTGGATATCTACCCCTACAGCTCATCTTATGGCACATCAGGAAAGCCTGTTCCTGCACCTTCAAGATTTCATTCTTAAAGTACATCCAGCCTTCCTGGCTGGATAATGCTTGATAACGGGTTTATATTTGTGGCAAATGTTTCAGTGCTTTCTTTACTTATTTCAGTTGCACAAACTTAAGCTATTGCTTCAAGTTTCTCTAAATTTTAAAGGCCCCTTGAATAATAGCTCCTAGCTAACATTGTTGAAGAAATGTGAAAGATATACAATAAACAATTAGTACTCTGAATCCTTTAAAACCTGGAGAAAATAAAGGTCTTTGAAACAGCATTTGACATTCCTGATTTATATTAGTTCTTCCTATCTGTAATAACACCATTTGTAAGGAGTCTGCATTAAAGGATTACTGGAGCACATTACTGGAGAATGAGTTAATTAGGTTGTTTTGTTTTAATAAAATATGCTATTCAAAGGGTCTCCTATTTACCTGCTTAAACACCATTAGATAAAAGAAAAAAAGGCTTTCTAATGAAAAGCCAACAATAAAAAATTGAGAAAGACATCACATTCTGAAAGAAAACAATAGGAAATTTCTAAGCACTGATGACAGTTGTATCCAGGAAAGAAATTACTTTCTTTTAATATTAAAGAGTGGGACAAAAAGAACTCTATGCTTCCCCAGTTAAACTAAAACAGCAAGAAACAGCAAATATAGAGATAGTCTTTAATGCAGTTAGAACTTACAGGACTGCAACCACTGACCACTATTACATGAGCAAGTTTTACTCCAAAAAAATGCAGAAAGCCCAATATTATAAAGGGATGAATTCAGAGGGATTAAAGAAAGAGTGAAATCTGTCGTGCAGACAAGAGAAATAGTCTACATCATGCTGCACTCTGCAGATACACTGCATGGAGAAAGCACTGTGAGAGACTTACTCAAGACAATTTACAAGCATCCTTCCTTCAAAAGCTATAAGGTAGATTGGGGAATGCCATTTTCACTACAAGAGTAATGTGCACATTAAACTATGTGGGTGCCTGTCAAACAATTTACTCTCAGGCTGAGAATGTCACTGTGCCATGCTATTTTCTCCCCTCACTCCACCCTTGCCAGTGTTACTTAAGCACTCAGGACTAACCATAATTTTGTATTCTGTATGTTATAGCAGCATACTACCTTTCTCATATAATAGCAACACTGAAATAGGCAAGTGACCAACCAGCTCTTCTTAAAAAAGTCAAGATGAAAAAATCCTTAATTTAGTCCTGTTCTAGCTTTTGTACAACATAAAATTTATAACAATGAAAGGATGTAAAGAATAACACAAATACCATGGGCTTTCACTTTATAAAGTGGGTACTTTTACAGAAAGGACAGTTCTTTAGTTCAGCCTTGTGCTATGATGGGAATCAGTGCCCCATCACACTTTGGTGCACTTCTTCCACTAAAATGGAAGGTAAACATGAGCAGAGATTGCACGCAATGTATGGCCTTTTGCACAGATTTAAAATCTTCTACTCAGCACATTGATAGTATACTTTGTTTCCAAAAGAAGCCTGAAACAGGCAGAAATGTGCTAAGGAACAAAGGAGAGAGAAATATCTGTAGTATAGATTTTTTTCACCAGTCTCTGGAGAGATTGAAAAAAAACCAAACCTAACAACAACAACCAAACATAGAAACAGAGAAAACATTCTGCAGCTAGTTCACAGGCTCACAGGTCATTCCAAATGGCAAGGGTTTCTCAGGATCACCTAGTCCAACTCACCACCAACTAGACCATGTCACAGCTAAACTGAGAGAACTCTTTGCATTAAGTTATCCTAATGATTTCCACATACAATTTATTGAGCCGGCAACTCAACTAGATGGATGGATATTTAAGAAAAAATGCATAGTGATCAATTGAAATGACAACCACATTTAACATTATCAAGAATTACCTGGAAAACCATTTACCACAGTCATCTTTTGCATCTGGCTGTCTAATGGTGCTTTTAATGAAAGAGACAAGCATAACTTAACTAATTACTTAGAGATATTGAAATCCGTCATGTCAGTGACTTCTTAGAACACATTTTCTTGGACCTTCAGCTTTTTTCCTATAAAGTGAAAAAAATTAGAATTCAGTAGCTTTCAAAGTTATAAAATATGAGGTCATATTGTGACAAATTATACCACTCAAGAATGAGAGTAATTTTAATTAAAAATCCATCTCATTTGGAAGAGCAACTTTCTATCATGAAAAATTGGAGATTCCAGTGAGAGCTGTTTTGGTTAGTTCAGTTGGAAGGTTTTAGTCAACACATTGATAAGTTTAAACTATAAAATGAATGTTCTTGTTGGATTGTCACTGCTCGCATTGCAACATGAGGAATGGAGTTCACATTTTTGTTTCTTCTCCTGAATATTATCTTGATGTAACTGCAAAAATCTTCTAGGGTTCCATGTCTGCTTTTCCATAGAGGAAAAGCCAATTCAACAAATATCTTTTGCCCAATTTTACCTGGACCTTGCTCTTATACTCATTGAATCGCACAACCAGAGCTTACCTGAGGCTGAAGTGACCTCTGGAGATACTCTGCTTGCTCAAAGCAGGATAGGCCAGAACAGGTTACTCAGGGCTGTGTCCAGCCAAGGTCTGAAGATCTCCAAGGCTGGAGACTCTAAAATGTCTCTTGGCAGCCTGTGTTTGATCCCACAGAGTAAAAATGTTTTTTTTCCATATATTTAAACAGAATTCCATGTGTTTCATTTTGCTTTCTTGGCCTGTATACCGCTAAGAATAGCCTGGCTCTGACTTCTCACCCTTGCACCAGGGATTTATTTATACACACTGATAAGATTTCCACCACAGATTCAGAGTGAACAGTCCCAGCTCTCTCAGACTCTCCTCATCTGAAATACACTCCAGCTCTTAATCACTTTAGTAACCCTTGGCTGAACTTGCTCCAGTAGACTCATGACTTTCTTGCAACTCTTCTCTCAGGCTGATGACACCAGAACAAGAGGATATAGCCTCAAACTATGCCAGAGAGGTTTAGACTGGATGTTAGGAAGAGGTTTTTCACAGAGAGAGTGATCCCTTATTGGAATGGTCTGCCCAGGGAGGTGGCGGAGTCGCCATCCCTGGAGGTGTTTAAGAAAAGACTCGATGAGGAGCTCAGTGACATGGTCTAGATGGTGGGACGTTTGGATGGATGGAGCTAGGTGCCGGTGGTTCCACGCTTGTGGGCCTGATCCCTGAGTGGGCGTTTGCTTAGGAGTTGGACTAGATGATCCTGCGGGTCCCTTCCAACTCAGAATAACCTGTGAACCTGTGAATCTAAATTCCTCTTTCAGTCAGGTTTATGCATTGTGTGGTGTTATGCTCCTAAAATGCTGCAGAGATGTTTATCCTTCAGGTAACTCTGTGACAATAGACCTTCATCCTTCACTCACAGAGCCAGTTTCTGTACGTTCACAAGACTGCATGGATTTGAAAGATCCAAGCAAACCCGATAAACATGCAAGTTTTCTCATGTAGTTATCTATCTTTACAGAAGTCTGAAAAAAGACCTCTCCACGTTTCTACAATTGTTGAATCAGGTTACTGACTACATATTTTTTCTAGCTTAGAGGACTGGACATTTGTCCTTTCCCTTCTTTTGGGAAAAATATAATTTAGCCTTTCAATTTTCAAGAATTCAGAGAAATTGTGTTCCATTACCAAAGACATGTTCTTTTAAAATTCTGAAGTGGGCAACGTTGACAGTAATTATGCATTTTATTTTACAATGCTAACTTTATGTTTCAGTATCTTCTTTCAGTAAAATGATGGGTTTGCTTGTTTGAAAAATCTTTAAATGCTTTATGGTTAATACTGATTCTGAATGCTAATGCATATCTGAGAGCAGCAAACAAAAATTATGGATGAGAACTAGCACTTTTCCTTCTCAGGTGTAGCAAGCTTTTATTATACTAGTAGATAAAAGGATTTAAGAAATTTACAATAAAATTACACTCCACACTCATGAAACCAGTTTGTAATATTAGTTCAAATCATTTAGCTTTAACTACCTGATTTCTAAAATGTTATTTCTTAAGAACTGGTACAGGCAAAAAAAAGTTACCCAGGACAATAATAATAAAATACTGTTCTAAAAGTAACAAGAAATTAATCCAGCCTTTGTCCTTATTAACTATTTAAATGGAGCTCCACAAAAGTAGTAGACCACAGTATATAAACTATTTTAATGATAAACATCTTTTTCGATCTGTCTAATTCTTTCAAAGGAAAACAAAACAGATTTTCCAACTTGCTAAGAAACCTTTTTCTTTATAAAATGAGAAAATCTTACACATTGCTGTCCTGAAATACGCTGAGCTCATCTAGTCTTCAAGTAGAACTGGAAGTTCAGCACCTTAGAGGAGGGTCTCATTTGGTTTCATACAGTGGAATATTACTCATGTTCCTGACTTCATCTGTCAGTATTAACCACTACCATCTCTCAGTCTAATAGGGAGAGGGAAATATCTAGCCAAAAATTCATGAGTACTAGTATGGCACTAGTGTTTTAAGTAATGTACATATGTCAAAAAAATAGGTGCTCGTTTTCTAAAGTAAAGGTTGGGACAAGAGGTATTAATATGCAACAGGAAAGTAATGGGAAAAAAATATACTTTGCCTAGAAAATATAATGCGGATTGGCACTGTATACATTTTCAGACCTCTAAAGTAAGCTAAAGTGAGAGTGACCATCATGGTAACATACATCAGATTTTTCCTATATCTCAAAAAGAAGATCATCATGCACATTTTAAAAACCTGAAGCAATGATACTAAACCCAAATCAAACCCACACTCCCAATCAGTATTTTTCTTGAAGCAGATAAATGTAAATTGAGCCAGGAACAAAAAGGAAACTAAATTAAAAAATAGTGAGGTGACAGAATGGAAAGAGAGAGAAAGAAGAAAAGTTCACAAATCCACATCCACAAATAAAATCACTTTCTAAAACTGAAGGGAATAAAATACGTATTAATACCCCAGGTAGAGGTAGCTACATAAGTATATATAGGTAGAAGTAGCTGCATAAGTATACATTTATTCACAGATTCACAGATTATTGTGAGTTGGAAGGGACCCACAAGGATCATCGAGTTCAACTCTTAAACCACACCACTGCCTGCCCAGCGGGAATCAAACCCTGGTCTCCCACATGGCAGACGGAGATACTCACCACTGTGCTAAAGTGGATTTCTTTATGCAGAAATAAAAGGAGTCATTCAGTGGTGTGCCAGTGGTTTTTTGTCAAACTTCCCCTGCAAAAATGCTCAAAAAATATCTTTTAAATGAACTTAAATTAAACTTTGTAACTCAGACTAACTTCTAGATAGAAGAAACACAGACCAAATACCAAAGGTTAATTAATTAAATAGCCAGAACACTTGCCATCTATGAAGAAGACACACAGTGAAAATAAATTAAATGTAGAGGTTTTTATGACACAGATCAAATTCTGAAGTGCTTACTAAAACCAGTTCCAAATAGACAAGGGTAAAAGTATCATTACTCTTAAATCTAAGCCTATCACTGCAGACAGCCACATGCCTCTGGATTCACTGAAGTCCCGTGTAGACAGTTGATAACTAAATACAAGTTCTTCCATACTGTCGTGGTTTGACCCTGGCTGGATGCCAGAGATTCACCCACAACCTCTCCTGGAGCAAAAAACCTGGAAAATAAAACTGGTCACAGGCAAAAGCAAAGCAAACTACCAGTGAAGAATATAAAGGATTTATTTATTAACTAACAAGATCAAAGCTTATATGAGAAGCATCATTTAAAAGGCAACCTCTTCCCCTCACCCCTCCTCTTACAACAGATCTCATATTCCCTTTTTTCGACCAGGAAGACAAAGGGGGAAGAGGGGTAGGGGTAAAACCAGGCAAGTTGGTATTTCTGACCAGATCCAGGGTAGGAACCATCTCTCTGCCCTTCCATAAAGTTCTCTCTCTGTCTCACAAGAGGAAAAGTCTTTCATGACCCTTTCCCAAGTGAGATCTTGACCCAGGGACACAGTTCTTCCATTCTCTGTTGTCTGAGAGTCACNAGGTGAAAAGAATGATCAATTCTTTGCATTTGGTTTGGAGGTTTTTTTAACAGATGGGAGATTAAACTATCAAAATGCTAGAAGATTATAGACAACCAAAAGCTTTCAGTAGAATAAAACTGACTAGATCTGAGCAAAGGATCAAATTTTATGCACAGGCAGAAAGCACCACACTTTAAAGTGAAATTAATGTGAACTAATACAGTGAGCCCTCGTTTTTCACAGGGAAATGGGTTCCTGGAGGACACATGAATGATAAAATCCATGAAGATGGTGAACCTATGAATATTCAGTTAAGTCATGCCCATAGCCACTCCCTTCTGCTCCTGAGCTCTAGAGGGTGTTTCTGGGACCACCCACCACCCTATGCTGCCTCAGGAGAACTAAGAGAATGTCTTCCCAGCCAGGAAACCATCTTTAATTCAATTCTTTAAGCTCAACTGAAATATGATCAAACAAGGCAGAGGCACCGAGCAGCACTGAGAAAACATTGGCTTGAGCCGGTTGCCTGGGTGCTGCTTGACATGGCTGTGCTCTGGTGAGGTGGGCGTGAAGCTGTGGGAGGCAGCGGGGTGCAGGCAAGGGTTGTGGCTGGGGCTGGGGCCTGGGCAGTGGTGAGCATGGCTCCAGTTCAGCACCTAGGCTCCACTGGGCCCTAGCGACAGCCACCATCCGATTCTCTGGGCACAGCAACTACACTTCCTGAGCCTCCTCTGGGACTGGCTCAGCCCTTGGCCTTTCCCAGGGTGGGATGAAGCCATCAGGGAATGCCTGTGTGTGCCAGGAGCAGTAAGAGGTTTTCCCCCCAGCTCTGGGAGAAGGTGGAGGCACAGTGCCAAAAACCATTTCAGATTATGGCTGTAGCGCTGGCTCCCTGGCCTTGCTAAGGCAATGGGCCACAGGCAGTTTTATCACCAGCCCCAGCTGGGGCTGGCTGTGGCGCGGTGTGGAGCTGGGAGATGTTGGAAGGTGGGACAGCAGCAGACATGGAGGGACTCTGGCAATGCTGTCCAAGTTTGTTGGAAGGTTGACTGTTCTTTCTAGAAGGCTTGATTCCACTGTGCCCCATACCTGGACGTGTTCAAGGCCAGGTTGGATGGGGCTCTGAGCACCCAAGGAAGGTCTCCCTCCCCATGGCAGGGGTGTCAGAATTGATGAAAGTACCTCTCTGCCCCCCGAGCCCTGGATGCTTTTAGTTCAGGTGCTGGGACAGTGTTCAAGGGGTGAGGCTACCACAGAACTCACTCATCTGAGGGGAGGTGGGGGGGCGGGTTTCATTCCTCACCCAAAGGGGCTGTTTGGCTTCTCTCTATGTGTGATGTAGGACCCCACCATCTGGAGGACGGGTGGTGGGAAGTGACAGAGGGGTACCAGGACTAGTACAGGGTCTCTGGGCCAGGAAATGACCCTGGTCCGGGGCCTGGTACAGTCCCATTCCTCTCTCCACTACAGGTGCCGGGGGTGGTTCAGGGCCCCCGGTTGCCCCTGTCTGGGCTCGCCCACTCAAAGGGCCCCGGTGAGCCCAAGGCCATCAAGAAAGAGGAGTTGCCCAGCCCTGCCACGATCTCCCTGAAGCCCGGCGCACATCAATTGGGCGTGGAAAGGCAGAAAATGGATGAATGGAAGCAGGGCAGGGGCCCAGCCTGGCTCCCCCCTCCTTCCACTGTGCGGGCGCAGCCACCGCCACCGTTACCTTGTTGGTACTGAGGTGCTTCCTCCCTCCCATTTCTTCACACCAGCACAGATGCCCTGCCCTGCCCACTGCAGGGCGCGGGGGGACAGCAAACCGGGCAGGCAGCTTGAGCCCCACTGCACACCCAGCGATGGAGATCCGAGTGTCAGTGGCACAGCTCGGCTCGGGCAGCCCCCACGACTCGGGTGTTGCCTCTGACAGAGTCCTGCTACAAAATTTTCTCTGCAGCCTCAAACACATTCTGCAAAACTCAACACGTCCCAGAATAAAGAATTATATAGGACATGGTGCACAATGCACAGCTCAGCACACTGCTAAGTAATATACAATAAACCCCTGGAAATTCTAATACTTTAGCTGAGAAGTGACAGAAGCAGCGTCATGCTCCTAAAGAGGTATTAATCAAGAGTTGCTTAACAAAGCAGATACTCTGAATCTTGGTTCAGACAGATTTCCCACCCCAAATAACTACACAGTAAGCACATCACTTCTCAGCAGCTAACTGTATTGAAGTAAATAAGCCAGAAGACTTGTTCTATTTCTTACTATGTATAATAATGACTCACAATAAAGAAAAAGGTATGTTGTGGAGAAGAAGCAGGAGATAGGACTAAACCATGGCTAATGTCCAGGAGCAATAGAAGCATCTTCTACAATGGGAGGAAATCACTATTTGAGAAAACACTAGCTATATAAAAAAAAGTTCTCACAGGTTTATTATCACAAATTGAGATCAGTGAAGGGCTATCACACATAGGGATCATTTTCAGTTATAATTATGCTATCCTGATTTAAGTGGACTCAAACTTGAGTCACTTGAAACAAAAAATTATGACAAAGGGGAATAATGGACTTTAATAATGGATTGTAGAAGAAAAGGCATAAATCAAATTAAAATCCCCTTATACAACGTTACTTTTTTTTTATTCATGCTCAACAATTTTTTTAAACTTTCCCAGTAACTGTGACTTTAATAAAGAAAGAAAAGTAGAATGACAAGACACCCTATCTTATGAACAAATTATTTCCAAAGTTTCTAGTTTTTCAAGTGCAACAGAAAAGTGAAATTACTTTTATTTATTCTTAACAGCAGAAAAAAACCCAAGTATTAGTGCAAATCTTTAGATTTACAAAGATGCTTCATTGATTAATTTTTCAACCTCCTAGTTGTATTCATTCTTTACTCCGTAGCTACAATTATGCTTTTCATAATCTTCAAAGAATGATACTACCTTTTATATTCTATTGATTCATTCATTGCTTTCATCAATGTGCACAATAATGGCTTAATAGACAAAAACTTTCTTCAATAATATTTAAATGCATTCATAACAAAAGCTGGTTTTTAACATTATTCTCTAGAGTTATGTCTCAACAATACTTTTATTAAATGATAAATGACAGCTTCAGGTATCATGAAGTTGAACAGTGCCTTTTGGACTACATTTAATTTTTAAACAGAATTACACATTTCTAAATGTGCTGAAAACTAAAGATTTAATTATTAAAATACACTAGTTTTCCTTCCCCTTTTCAAACTAAATCTAGAGGTGTGGAAAAAAGATAAAGGCCGTACCTAAACCATCATGCAGTAACATCTATAGCAGTAACATATATGTGTATTATAAAATTAAAACAGCAGGAAGCACAGTAACTGCAAGCTAGCTCATGGAAAATCAGGACTTAGTAGAATAGATTCAGTGCCACACAAATGCAGCCTTTCAGATCCCATGTGATCAGTACATGTTTTGTACGACAGTTAGGGTTGGCGTGAGGTCAGAGATCTTTACAGTATCTCTACTGATCTCGCCTTGAACTCTCGGGGGCTCAGGGAGGAGGGGCGTACAGGGAGCCAAGACCTCCCACCCGTGGGTACTTAAACCATTAACTCTCCTGGGAGCGCAGCGAACTGGAGCACAGCGAACAGGGGCAAAGCAAACAGAGACGTTAACTGCGGGGCCTTGGGCAACTGCAGGGGGCTTGGGCAACTGCAGGGGGATTGTAAATAAACAATTAAGAGGCAGTTAGCGTGGCAGTTCGTGCAGGCAGGGCAAGCAGGCAGGGTAGCAGACGATGTCTTGGCAGGTACTGTCTCTCCTTCCTTCCCCCTGTCAGTCAAGGCCAAAACTAGATAGATGAAAGTTGGGGCTAAAGCCACAAGGGAGGCTCAGACCCAAACTACCCCTGTGTCAGTGGATGTGGCTGTCCAGACTCCTGGCTGCAGGGAATGCCTGAGCCTCATTGTTGACCAGGAGGACAGCTTGCAAAACACCTGTGTCCAGTGTGAGCTGGTAAATGACCTGCTCTCCATGATAACAGAGCTGAAGGAAGAGGTGGAAAGGCTGAGAAATAATCAAGATAATGTAAGGGAAGTAGAATTGAGGGACTGTGCACTTCCAACCTCTGGAGACTCTTGGGAGTCAGAACATCCACATGTACCTCACATTCCCCAACACGCGGTAGAAGAAAGAAACCTCGAGGATGAGGGAGAGTGGGAACAGGTCTCCTCGTGTGGGGGTAAGGTATCCCTCTCCTGTCCACCACCCCCCTTTCAGATGCCACCCTATGAGTTATCCCTACAGAACAGGTTTGGGGTTCTGGATTTTGGGGATCAGGAGGATGACACAGAAGGAGGCACCCCACATAGTAAATCACTAGGATCTACCTCTTCCATCACACCAATCAGAACCTCTAGTACCAGAAAGAAAAGGAGGGTAGTGGTTGTCAGGGACTCCCTTCTGAGTGGAACAGAAGGGCCTACCTGTCGACCGGACCCATCCCACAGGGAGGTCTGCTGCCTTCCTGGGGCTCGAATATGGGATATTGCTGAGAGGTTGCCAAAACTAATTCAACCTTCAGATTATTACCCCCTACTGGTTGTCTAGGCTGGTCCAGATCAACGGGAAGGGATTCAGAGAAATTAGGGAGGAATTCAAGCAACTTGGCCATTTGATCAGTGGGGCAGGAATACAGGTAGTCTATTGCTCTGTTTCTGTAATGGCAGGATTGGACCCCAAAAGCAATAGGACGATTCTTGCTCTCAAGAGTCTTGTTAAATCCCATACTGTTGGAATCTGCCCCTTTCTCTAGTCTGCCAAGGTCCCTCTGAAGGGCCCTCCTACCCACCGGCAGTTCAACATTTGCCCCCAGCTTGGTATCATCTGCAAACTTGCTGATGATGAACTCAATTCCCTCGTCCATATCGTCAATAAAGATTTGGAACAATGTCGGGCCTAATACTGACCCCTGTGTTCCACTGAAAAGAAACTATTATGTAGTTGGCATGAAAGCGAATTACATAATTTAGTATTCATACATGCTGTCACAAATTCTAAAGCAGTTGAAATGGTAAAATGTAATTAAAATCAAATACATATATCAGAAAAGCAGCCTTTACAACAAAAACCAAGACTAGTAAGTTGTAGAGGTAACAGCTACTGAATATCACAAACTAAAGGATATTTTCTAGTTAGGTTGGCTGAGACATCAACATACATTAGTCACAACAGTGACTAAGCACACAGCACAGCAGGGATTGCTGGAGTGTTGTTCCTTGACACTCGTTTCAGGTGGCAATCAGTGACACTGACTGTAATACTGTTGAGTCCTCATGAGTGTAAAGCACTTTATTTGATCAGGGAGCACGTCCATCACTGCCCAGCCATCAGCAGCAGGCTGCACACTTCTGCCATAGGTAATCATTCGGCTAAAGCACATGTGCTGGCTGACTGTGTAAGCAGTATATGCTGTGCCTCAGTGCTGACTCCAATCCATAAATCAGGTGGACTCTGAACAAAGAAAAGAATAATGATACCTTCCTATCAAATATGTTAGTTCCAAAATTATCCATATTTGAGTACCTAACTTAGTATGTTCTACACTAATTCTATAAAATAATTTCAAATTTTAAAATTAATTTTAAACAATTTTAACAGCTTAAAATACTGTTTCACCTGAACAATTGGAAGGGAATTTATTATATAGACTTTAATGAAACACTAATTTATTTCGAATTTATTTTTGAAACTTACAGCTTTCTTATTTAGCCAGCAAACATGAAAAAACCTCACCCAACAATCTGAGGGAGAAAAAATACAAATTTTGTTTTATACTTCAAAATGAAACTTACAATTCCTAAATATTCTAATAGGTAAATAAGAAAAGAAATCTATTGTGGAAGTATGAGAAACATGCCAAAGAGATAGGATACTGCCATCCACAGCCTTGCAAAGTTCTCCTATGCAAATGATGTTATCTCTAAACCTCAGCAGTGCAGAAGATTTGCTTAATGTTCTAATAAGGAAAGTGTTCATGTTGCGGAGTTACAGCAGCTCACATCGGCAATTCAAGAATGGAAATCATTAACAGATATAAAAAAAATTGTATTAACAAGGTTTCTAAAATATTTTGAAATGCAGTCATTTATTCTAAAATGTCAAGAAAAATTAAATTGGTGATAAAGATACAGATTTATTCTGGTCATACTCATTAAGACCATGAAATATTTATACCATATTTTAAAATTACAAACTTAGAGCCAATATTACCTAGGGGGTAATACTCATTAAACTCCCTAAAAGGTACTGTGAAATTTCAACTCTATGAAGAATTAGTGAGCTTAGAGGCTGACACTGTAAACAGCAATCATATTGGGGGAAATTACAGTTATACTGTACTTCATACTGTAGTGTTTCAGTTGGGAAGAGTTTTGCAATTCCAATGCCATCCTCTGAAATGCATTAAAACTATTGGTACACAGTTTTATTAATAATATTTTTAGCAAGAATTAATACACTATCTCGAATAACAAAATGTACTTGTCTATATACACTATAATTAATACACATCAAACTGATTACAGTCAGGGTTCAGTGGTGATACACAATGTCAATAGTTTCCCAAGGATAAAATTAAGGACTTACAAAAACTGTTTTCAGTGGAGCTCATAACCCAGAAGATTTGCAAGTCCATATATTTACAAAGAGACTCATCTATTCAAAAGATAATCCCAATCACCTTTAGGTTTACAGACTTAAAGGTATTAGGGACTCTAAGGTGTCTTCAGATTTCATGAATGCAACACAGGTTCGCAGGTTATTCTGAGTTGGAAGTGACCCACAAGGATCATCTANATACTGGGCACACTCCTGGAACTCAATTCCCTCGTCCATATCATCAATAAAGATGTTGAACAGTGCTGGGCCTAACACTGATCCCGGTTGGACTCCACTGGTGACATACTTGCTGATGATGAACTCAATTCCCTCGTCCATATCATCAATAAAGATGTTGAACAGTGCTGGGCCTAACACTGATCCCGGTTGGACTCCACTGGTGACATACTTGCTGATGATGAACTCAATTCCCTCGTCCATATCATCAATAAAGATGTTGAACAGTGCTGGGCCTAACACTGATCCCGGTTGGACTCCACTGGTGACATCCTTACATCCTTTGAAATCTTGTCTGTTCCTTCTACTACAAAATTTTCTCATTTCACTCCAAGTATCTGAAACAATGCTAGTACATCTACCCTGCTGCAGAAAATCAACTCTTCTTGCTCTATATTTTTGTATAATAAACTGTTCAGCATTTTCTGCTAATGCAGTGATAAACAGTATCAAAAATATAAAAGTTTCCTTGTGTACGACAGAAACCAACTTGCTATGTGAAGCAGCTTTTCATAAGGAAACCCTCATCTAGCAAAGCAACCAGTCATTCATCTTGCCAATCACAGTGTCACTTCTGAAAAAAATCAGATTTAGCATTTTCATAATCACACTCCCACTATGTTTTCCTCAAGGCTAAGAAGTTATTAAATAGTATCAACACTTTCACACATGCTCTGACTAAAATAATTCAACCGTGCTGTGTCACAACTTCCATCAAAATGGGAGGAAATGTCATATTCAGGTGTTTAAAATGGAATCTGTGATGTTACACCACTGAACATATTTTATGCTTATGTCTCCACTTCATGAAAGTCTAATCTTAGCATCTTTTTTGTTTGTTTGTTTTTTTGCATATCCCTAGTTAGATTAGATACATCTGTGTTGTGCTAGCCCTTTAAATGACTCTTTCAGGAGAGGGGCTTGACCTCCTAGTACTAAATAGCCCTCACATTACTTTATTAAAAAAAAAAAAAAAAAGAAAAAAAAGATAGCATTAACCAGAGTAGAATCCTTGCTTGACTTTAGAATATTTATAGTACTATTTTCCAAGGAAAGATTCTCTGAATTAAAAATTTAAACTTGCGGTTTTATGGAGGGTAATCTCACTCATGAAGACCATGCAAATTCTGTTACTGAGTCCAATATGACATCCATTATGCAATCTCTTTGGATAGACAAAAGATATTGTTTACAAATTTTGAGATGTACCTGGCCTATAATTCTTTGCTTGTATCTTCTCTTCACATCAAAGGTCTTATACCTTATATTTGCCTGCACAGCAAATGAGCAAACAATATGAATGCATTGCACACTTAGTAAAATTTTACAGCAATACAGTTCACAAAACCTACAATAACACCTAAATGGGATAATCAAAAATTAGCTTAGTAAATTTTATTTCCCAGCCAAATTTAATATTTTTGCCTGTGAAATCTTCACTGTGAAAGATATTTCACTTTATTAGTATGCTTCAAATAGTAAGCAAGTAAATGAATTATTTAAATGTGACTGCAAAATGATTATGAATTTCTCTTTCATCTTCGAAGCTTTCAAACACGAGGTAAAAGCACCATCAGATTTAGGCAACCTCATTACTTCAAATTATATTCTTGGGAACAAATCTGTCTTTAGAAAAGGATTACATTTACATGTAAAATCAATTAATTCAGCAAGTAAGATCTATTACATCTTCTCTTTTTAAGAAACTGCATATTATTGGATTAAATTTGTTATTCACTGGTATCCGTAGACCATCAGATGCCTTCAGTTCTGTAATGCTACCCTTATTTTCATGATATTTTCCCCTAGGCAGATACGAAGCATTTATATAAAAGTTTTTTTGTTTTTTTGGGTTTTTTTCCATTCAGGCAGTAATATTAAAGAGCTCAAAAACCTTAATGGGGAATAAAAATTTATTCTAGCCTTATGCCTAAACCTGATGATTGCACAATAACTATTTCAAATCCAAGACAAGAAAAAAGTGAACCTTGAAAAGTTGATGTTTCGCTTCTATTTAATGATAAACAGAAACCAAGAGAGGAAGCATCAGGACCTTAATCATGACAGTCTCTGACTGCAGATATTAACTGGCACAGAGATTCTGGAGCACGACGAAGTTCACACAACGAGATCAGAATGGAAGATTCCTATCATTGTCTCACTGGTGTACTTAGATGATGTCAGCAAGATATCTACTGGGTATCCAGTAACTACTGTGCAAGATGAAGTTCCCATTAAATATAATACTTAGACTTAGAAAGGGTTTAGCAGTAGGCTGTCTCCAGTGGAAATGAAAGATCAAGAAAAGGAATTAAAAGCTCTTCTTCAAGGTCTACATAAAATTTAAGAGCAGTAGAGCTTTAATATGGGAAATTAAAATTTTAGGATGGATCAACCATATCACAGGCTCACAGGTTCACAGGTTATTCTGAGTTGGAAGGGACCCACAGGATCATCTAGTCCAACTCCCAAGAGAACACCCTCCCACCAACTAGACCATGTCACTGAGCTCCTCATCAAGTCTTCTCTTAAACACCTACAGGGATGGCGACTCCACCACCTCCCTGGGCATATCCCTAAAGAGGATGAAGAATTACTGCCACTGTGTGATGTATATTAGCTGTGATAATGTATGTACGCAGTTGTTTTACCTGTTGTCCCTAAGCAAGCCTCGTAGGGTTAACACACGTAAGTGAACTAGAACTAAACCTAGTTTATACTTAAAAAATATAAACAGAATGAACATCATCTGGTTTTCAAAATACTTTACCAAGTCCAGACTCTATAATTCATTAATGTTATCTAATAAAATAAAACATTTTCTATTATATTTTTCTGTGGGATATTAGTAAACATTTTTACTAATATTCGTGACATTAAATGTTATTTGTACTATGTAAAATTAAAATGATGCTTTGTTGTTTGAAAGACCTGTACTGCTAAGGAATAAACTAAAAAGAATGGCTGTTATGGTTCAGACTGAAAATAGATAGATATAGCCCAATACCATGTCTCTGATAACAAATTGAAGGTGAAAATTAGGGAAAAAGGAAAAAAGGTGGATATTATGCACTTTATCCTCCTCCTTAGGTTTTAGCAGTTGTCAGTTTAAAAGCTATTTCAGAAAGCTAAGAAATTATTATATCAAATTCTTGGCTGTTGTATATGTTGTTCAGCATAATCCTTAAGTGTGAGAAAACCAGATTTTTCATTCAGAACTAGAAATATTTTATTTGGCTTTTATGTCATAAAATTTGTGTTGTAGTTGGGCTAATTATTGTAAATATGCAAAAGTAAACCTAAAAATAGATTAATAGTTAGGAGAATAGGAAGGATGAATCACTGAAAAAAAATATTTGCTGATAGAATGGGCATTGAGAAAACACCCTGCATCTCTATTTTTTTGCGACTTTAAATGCTGAAACAGTATTCAAGGGCACAATTTCTATCAAAATGTATACATCAAAGTTCCTTTCTCCAGCATAGGCGTTGGCACGGAGGGGGCTGGGGTGCAGGATAACCCCCTTGTAATCCAAGAGGAGGCAGTCAGAGACTTGCTGAGTGGCTTGGACCCTCACAAGTCTATGGGACCGGATGGAATCCACCCGAGGGTCATGAAGGAACTAGCAGATGAACTCGCCAAGCCACTTTCCATAATTTACCAACAGTCCTGGCTTACTGG
>WEKX01025989.1:0-14413 GCA_013390025.1 Pitta sordida
TTCAGGCCACGGGCCTCGCGAAAAGCTGGCAGCCCATGCTGGCCGTCACAGCGAGGCGTACTGGCCCCGTAGCCACGCCAGGATGCTTGGGCATGGGCCAGGGGGAGGGGGAAGCGGTGCAGGGTTTGGGCTGTGGGCATACGGTCGTGTCGGCCCGGAGCGGCCCACAGATTCTCGGTGGTGGAGGGTGGTCTCCTGAGTCAGAGGGGACTCAGAAACCTGGTTCCTGCCACCACGCATGCTTGCCATTCCTCCGCAGCGGGGAAGGGGTGTCCCCGAGTGGGGAGTTGGGTCAGTATCGGAGTTTCCTTCCCTTTAACATCCACTGGTCCTGGGTAAGGCAGCGCTGCCCATATGGTCCTAGAGGGCAGAGACAGCTGCCCCCTCCCAGCACAGAGCGCTTTCCCCCCCTTGCTTGCCTCACTTTTTGTGAGGCAATTTTCCAGGTCAGGGATGGGGGCACGGTGCCACCATTGTGAGCCCCCACCCCGCAGGGTGGGGTTAGTCCCGCCCCACAGGCACTGTGGCACCACCCTTTGGCAGAGCAGAGGCACTGCGCATGCGTTGGCCAGCTGAATCAAAATTGCAAAAAATTTGCTTCACAAATGGGTGGGGTCGTAATGGAGAGGTCGCAATGCAGCGGGGATTCACTGTATTAGCAAGTTTGTGGATAACACCAAGCTGGGAATAAATGTTGATCTGGTGGAACGTAGGAGGGCTCTGCAGAGATACCTTGACAGGCTGGATAGATGGGGCTGAATCCAATGGCATGGAGTTCAACCAGTCTAAGTGTCGGGTCCTACACTTTGGTTACAATAACCCCATGCATAACTATAGGCTGGAGGTGGAATGGCTGCAGGATGATCAGGTGGAAAGGGATCTGGGAGTGCTGGTTGATAGAAAACTAAACGTGAGCCAGCAGTGTGCCCAGGTGGCCAGAAAAGCCAATGGNTCATATGACCTAGATATTAGGGTAGTGTGTTATAGGTAGGACGGCGTGTTGGTAGCAGGATGGTAACAGGTTAGGAAACATGTTCGGTTAGGTAATAGGTGATCGGTTGGACTTGATGACCTCTATGGTCTTTTCCAACCTTACTGATTCTGTGATTCTGTGATTCTGTGATTCTGTGATTAATTGCTCTTGAGTGCTTTTCAGTCAATTCAGGCTATTGCTTTATTTAGGCTGCTACACCTCAGACTTGACCATTACAAAACCAGACTGGCAGTTGAGAGCAGTGGAGGATTTTCTGCTGGATGTGTTGCTTTTTAACTACTGTCAAACTGAATTTTATGAATCTGTAACTGTGTTAACATTTAAGTCTGGTAATATTCTTTAGAGCTGAGTGGATGTATGAGAAATTAGCCTTTTTGCTAAAGAAAACCAGTTTTAAAGAAAATACCCCATATTCAAATGTAGACAAAACAGGAAGTCAAAGTGGATATGGAGACCAAAAGTTAGTTTTGGAATGCATGCAGCAGTGAGGTCCTAAAAGTGGATATGTATAGTTTTATACCCTCAGGACTTGTGTTTTCTATATATATACCTCTTGGTCTATAATGCTGACAGAAGTTGAATTTTGTACATCATCAGTACATAGGGCTACAATCCTACTAGTTGATCATAGTGCTTTCAAATTTATTAAGACGGGAGTAATCCTTTCTAAAGTTAATGAAATTCCCTGTTATGCCTCAAAATATGATTAAAGTTCCTGTGCAGCATCTGAACCTTTCAGTACTTCTACCAAACAGTCAAGACCAGTACACAAACAGGGAATGCTATTATTGATAGAGTGGATACAGAAAAGAATCTTAGTAGCAGTCAGAAAAGAGCCATTTCCAAAGTGAGTGTGGTGCAACCATGCTTTTTCATAATGAGAGGTGAGGTAAATTTTCTTACTGCAAAATCTTCCATTAAGAATTCTGCACTCTGATAATGCTAAGCATATTGTAAAAGTAAAAGCATCCACCAAACACACCAGTGTTTGGTGTTACATAAATTTAATAGGCAGACAAATGAAAACCATCATATACGAGGCTTTGAAATTGGCTAATGAAATAGAAACTGGACTTGGCAAAAAATATTACAATTTGGGGTATTCAAAGAAGGGTAGCTTACACAGGAAAGTCTGAGATGTAGTTTAGATCTGTTTATGTGATCTTTTTTTAGTGAGGAAAATTAAAAATGTGTTACCAGTAACTGCCAGCAGACTGGAATATTTGAAAACTATCCCCTGCATCTTGAAAGATGACCGATCTTTATACATATTAACTACCTTAATAATAAAGATAATTTTTAATGTTCACTGCTACTCCTTTTGTAGTTATGTCAAAGAACTCATATGGAAACTGGAATCTTACTGTACTGGGAGGTTTCCTGTGACTGCCATGAAGACAGCCTCCATAAGTGACATTAAAAGGGGGAGAGACTGAGAGGACATACTGTACTCAACATTATGGTGCCAGGCTTGATTAGACTTTCCATGCTACCATGTGGCAAGTGTATAAGATATCTTGGGACTGAAGAGCATTTATCAGTGCTTAGGACACTTGTGAAATCTATTTTATTATGTGTGGATTTGGCATTGATACCTATAGTTAAGGTAGTCTAACACTTTCCACTATAATTCTGTTTTCAGTTGCTTTTAATGGAAAACATTTTGGACTGAAATTTTCCGTATTAGGTGTCTGCTTCAGGCTGATTGATACTTTTCTTTGGTATATGTAGTTCAGGAGCTTTTTAATCTTGAGTCTGAGGAAAAACACATGGTTCAGTGCGATACGTGCCCCAGTATAAACAGGGGCTGAAGGAGTGCAAGTCAAACAATTACATCATGTACTGTGGGATTGTACTTCCAAGTTGATGGCTCTGATGGAGGAAAATGGAAAATAATACCTTATTAATAAATGCAGATATGTTTTATAAAAACATCAGTAAGATTTTTTTTTTCTATCAAGGGGCTTTTCAACACTTCTATCGTCTGATCTCATTTGAAATATTAGAAAATATAGTCACAGAAAAGAGATGACTTTGGCCAATCTATGCAAGGCATGTGAAGAAAGAAATCTCTGTTTGCATAAGGCCAAATTAGGTACCTTTGATTTCAATGGCTATTTATTTGTTAGCTGGGTTTTTTACTGTGATATATTTGTAAAATGTGTACTCCAGCTTGAAGCCACAGCAATTACAAAGGGTTTTCCTTGAAACTGGTGTTGCTTTTCTGATTCCTGTGCAAAAGCTGATAACAAGAAGAATTTTTCTGTAATTTTTCTCTTTTTCTGATTTGCTTTCCTCTCTTTCCTATCCCGGGAGGTGCTAGGGGTGTAAGTTGTTTGACAGAAATACATATGGCCATGGGTTGGACTACGGGGCAGTGGGAACAGATGGGGACAAGTTTCCTTTGAAGATGGAGTGTGAGAAAACAGAGGAAAGAATTTACAGTAGAACTCTGCAGATAAAGAGTCAATTTATTTAGCACACTCTCTCTACCAATGCAGTAGAATTAAGTAGTTTTCCATTTGGATACAAATTCCTCCTCTCAAGGAGGGGCCTTCATCCTTCTTCCCTATCTCTTGGTACAAATCTAAAGAGGAAAATACAAGCTAATACATGTATATGCATGTAAAGTGCTAAATACACTGTCATACTCTGAGTTAATAAAAACTGACTACTCCAAATTTTCTTCAAATATCAAGTGAAAGGAAATAGAATTAAGTATGTGGTTATGGATGCAGGAAACTTGTTTGGAAGCTATTGGTACAGGTAAATGATTTTTACTTTTGGCTGACCCTCAGCAAGAAATGGAAAGGAAATACCAATATCTACTGAATCAGTATTTTTATTAGAATAAATTGTTCTTAATATTAAAAAAAGGGATTGATTTTGGCTAAAGTCTGTGACAGATTATATGCACATACGCATTTTGGGTATTACTGAGTACTTCCTAGATTGTTTTGAGTTTTTTTACATTTGGTTTGCTGAAAATCTCTTCTTCCTTGGTCACTGATTTCATATTTTCAAGAGTTTTTAAATTTTGTGGGTAGTGTCATGGTATCGTTTATAAGTTGGGGTTTTTTCTGTAGAGAAGAAAATCTAGTAAGTATAGACTAGAAAAAGAATTTGAATGACACTAGAAAATACAGTAAAACCAAAATGGTGACAGACTATTCTAGAAGAATGTTTGTACTGGAGTTATTTCTCTTCTTATGAAGGGGGTGTGTGTTTTGGTTATTGTTTTTTGTTTGTTTATTTATTTGTTTTTTAACTATTAAAGTTAAAAATAAATGTAATGGAAATTTGTTTTCAATCTTGAACCAAATTAGCTTTCATTCTCAGAATTTAGACTATCAATGACTAGTTTAAATATCTGTGACTAGAATTACTTAAACAGAAGCTGGGTTTATACGATTTTTTTTGTTTCTCTTTTAATCACATTTTATTGTGTTGCATGTCAAAATTACTCTGATTGAAAATTATTATTACTTTCCCTTAAATCACAGTTATTGGAAGAGATCATATGATAACTGCCACAATGTAATAAACTATTCTTGGATGTAGCTAGAGGCTCTGTCCCTTTTTCTGTTGAAGTTGAACCATGGCACCTAAACATTTAACATTTAGAGGGCTAGAAATACAGTATCAGAAAGATGTTTAACACTAGTTTTGTTAGGATAGAATTGAAAGAATGAAGTACAATGGGCAAGTTGTGTTTCCATCCGTGCTCTGTGTGTTTTATCTAGCAGCTGTTCAGTATGAAATCAGTCTTTTTAGTGAAGGTCAGAGTAAAGGTCTTTCCAATGTCTTTGAGTGCTTTGCTGTTGAGCTACAGGTGGGCTTCTACCTGTAGTTGCTTGTCATTACTTTTCTCTGACTCAGTGAATCTTCTTAAACAATGTGACAATTCAGAAGAGTGCTGTTTTCCTGACCTAATCTTTAGGTCAGGATTTAGAATAATTTTTGAAAGCCGAGAGGTGAGAATTTGAATGCTTTTTAGGTTGAGAAGTGTGATTAGACCACCAAATACACATTTACTAGATTCTACTGAAGCTGCACAACTGCTTCATAGCATTTTCTGAAAGAAAGGTTGATTTAGGAGCTGTGTGGAAGAGCATAAATTACTAGAATACCTGGATTTCACAAACTTCAGATTTGACTTCAAAAACATAGTGAAATATGATCACATGTATTTTACCAAGTGGAATGGGAACATAAAGATTAAGCCAAAAATGAACGTGGTTCTTCCCGAATTAACTGAGAACCTGGAATGGAAAATTAATTTTTATTGGATAATTTTGGCAGCTCTGTAAAATACTAGATTATGATGGAAAAATTTTAGCTTTGCTAACCATGTCTCTCTGTGATATGTTCTCTTGGTTAAAAAAGGGAGCATGTTTCTTCTTAGCTCAGAAATTGCTGGAAGGCATTGTACATCTATCCTGTCTGCTGCCTATACTTTTCTTTTTTCTGGTTGGACTATGTGCAGAAGAATGGATGCAACTACAGAGTAGGGAAGTAGGACTTGTGAAAGGAAAAAATTGCTTGCACTAGATGTTTTGTAAACTGATTTTCCTAACTCCCTATGTGTCAGTTTTGCAGAGTCCAGATAACTTATGGTATATACCAAGCATTAGTTTTATTATCTCCAATACAGTTCCATTCTGTTTAAGTTCTTATATCTAACAAGTTCTGTAGTGTGTTAAAAAATACGACATTTTTGTCCTGTTTTGGTCATTCCCTCAGTTCTAAAAGGGATAGATATTTTCAACAACTATGTGGAATAGGATTTGACTCTTTTATGATACAAACTCTTTAAACTGTCATGACATTACTGAATATTTTGATACTCTTTAAACATTTTGAAAAGAAGTCCTCAAGATTATGGATGGCTCTTTGGCAAGAATGATTTCTCCCTGTTTTCACAAATACTCTAGTTAAATAGATGTGGAGAAGCATCCAGTTCTGGAGAGTACAGTGCAGCTTGTAATCCTTCTTGCTTACTTCTCATTCACTGGACTTCTTTCCTTTCTGGGGTCTCCCTAGAAAATACGCATCTTATCTGTCATTTTCTTGAGACTTGCACATTCCAATTAGTTATGTCAGCATGGCTGTGGGAACCCTTTTAGGCCTACCTGCCTCGATACTTGATATTTGGAGTAAAGGGATCAGTTTGGATTCAGCCTCGAAGAGACTTCATTCTCCTAGCCAGTGCATGAATGTTTTTGGATGGGTACTACTATATTAGAGGTCCACAGAGGCCTTGAGACATTGGATGAGAGATAAACAATAAGGGTAAGAGCATGAGAGCAGAGATTGTTTTGAGAAGCTTCTCAGGTCTATTGGGCAGAGATAAGCGTTGAGGCAGGCTAGCTCTCTTAGACATTGTGGAATCTTAACAGTATCGAGACCTTGCTGGAGAGACATGTTGCAGCATTCAGCATTAGGTTTTATCAGAGTTGTGAGAGATGCAAGACACCCTGAATAAACAAGGACCTTCTAAATCTTATTTTGATTTACTGAGCGTTCCTATATCACTGATACCCTCTGCCTACAATACATGGCCTCTGTAGTCCTCTCTAGAACTGTGGTGTTGGTGAAGTACAACCTAACTGCAGCCTCTACAGTTTCATCCTTCCTACAGTACAATGGTGATTTCTAGCACTCTGTTCATAGAAGGAAGACCTGTTGGAAGTCTGGACATTAGGGCTGAGGGTTAGGGAGTGTGACGGAGTTTGGCTATGAAAAAAAGAGCACAATGTTACAGGTAGTGACATAGTACATAGATGTCAGCATCTGTTAATTTTGATGCCAGTGGAGTCGTGGCGTAGTATCATCAGAGTGACGAATGGGCTTCACTTTGGACATAACAACCCCATGCATCGCTATCGACTAGGGGATAAGTGGCTTGAGAGTAGTGAAGTGGAGAGGGATCTAAGTGTAATGATTGACAGAAAACTCAGTATGAGCCAGCAGTGTGCCCAGATGGCTAAGAAGGCCAATGGCATCCTGGCCTGCATCAGGAACAGTGTGGTCAGTCGGTCCAGGGAGGTTGTCCTTCCCCTGTACATGATACTGATTAGGGCACCCTTTAAGTGCTGTGTCCAGTTCTGGTCTCCCCAGTTGAAGAAGGATGTTGAGCTGCTTGAGGGGGTCCAGAGAAGAGTGACAAGGATGGTGAAAGGACTGGAGGACAAGCCCTAGGGGGAGTGGCTGTAGGAATTGGGACTGTTCAGTCTGGAGAATAGGAGGCTCAGAGGCAACCTAATTGCTGTGTACAACTACCTGAGGGGAGGTTGCCGCCAGGTGGGTGAGGATCTCTTCTCTCAGGCTGACAACACCAGAACAAGAGGACATGGACTTAAGCTACAGCAGGGGAGGTTTAGACTGAATGTTAGGAAGAGGTTTTTCACAGAGAGAGTGATCACTCATTAGAATGGTCTGCCCAGGGAGGTGGTGGAGTCACCATCCCTGGAGGTGTTTAAGAGAAGACTGGATGAGGAGCTTAGTGACATGGTCTAGCTGGTGGGGTTTTGGACTAGATGGTCCTGGGGGTCCCTTCCGGCTCAGAGTGGCCTGTGAGCCTGTGAGGGAACTATGTTTATGTCCACAGCTCTGGGGTGTGTGTTTGATCCCTGTATGGGCATTAGCTGGGGAGTTGTACTAGATGATCCTTGTGGGTCCCTTCCAACTCATAATATTATGTGAGTCTGTGAAAGCCACTGTGGAAGAGGAAAAATGGATAGATGTGGCCTTATGCCCTGTGACATAAGGGAAATTTTGAAGGATGCTATTATGTTAGAACTCTGAAACTTTCTCTGTTTAAGCCTAATAACTTGGCCATATTGTAATCTGTTTAAGATGTTAAGTAAGGTGTTTAAGATATTATGTAAGAGAGAGTGATCTCTCAGTGGAATGGTCTACTCAGGGAGGTAGTGGAGTTGCCATCCCTGGAGGTGTTTAAGAAAAGACTGGCCAAGGAGCTTGGTGACATGGCCTAGATTATGGGAGGCTTGGATGGATGGATGGATGGATGGAGCGTGGTGCTCATGGTTCCATGCTTGTGGGTTCCATCCCTGGGTGGGTGTTCACTGGGAGTTGGACTAGATGATCCTATGGGTCCCTTCCAATTCGGAATAACTCATGAACCTGTAAATTACCGGCACTGCCTCTTCATTCTTTTATGTCAATAAAAGATGAATCATGGCTAACTAGAGGTATTTATAAAAAGCTGTTCTTTAGCTTCTGTATGGTAATAGCAAGAACTTCAGCAGTCCTATGCACAGACTGATTTTACTAATACATGGTCTTGTACTTTCGGGTTCTCCTTACCCATCTATTCCCTTGTGAACTGTTCATGTCTCTAGTGACGGAAGTCACAGTAGCTATGTTATGGCCATATATTTTAAAACAAACAAACAAAAATTGCTGCTTTTATATTATTAGCAATAAGTACTCATTATTATAGCACGTTTCCTGAGATGTTTTAAAGTAGGGTAAAAGGACTTACTTTTTAAGGCAGGATTTCCAATTCATGTGCATTTGCTGTATCCTTTTAGGAAGGACACGATTTTACTACGTTGCTGGAGACTTTGCTGTTTTCCCAGTTAGTGTGGCAATATCTGTGGAATGCTAAAAAAATCCAGAGCTTAAAAGTGGCTACCTGCATTTCTATCTGTATTTAGGTACTCCTTTTATGACTGTAGATGGTTTTAATTCCATGTCCTGGACTAAATCCAGGCTATGTGAGGTTCATAAAGTGGATACAATTAAGTAGATTTAGATTTGGCTTCTTGGTTTGCCTCTCAGTGAATATGGTTATGAATGGAATACTTGACATGAAGGACAATATAATGTTTCTTCAGTGTTGGTTAGGACTAGAGAACCTTTGGTGTTGAATGATAAGTTTTGTTGTCTGAGTGGCACATTCAATGTTTTCCAGGACCTGCGTTTGTCCATAAATATTTTCATAAATTTGGAAGACTGTCAGTTGAGTCCACAAGTTTTTGGAATATGTACCTTGTAGCCATTTGCTGTCTGCTAGGGGAAGCTCATCTGCCTCATATCTGAATGATTTAACTTATTTTAGGGTGCTATAAGCAAGAGTAACACACTGTTGTAATAGCATCTATATACACTTTAGTTTAGTTATGTGCCTGTTTTAATAGGCCTTGTATATGCATAGAATATCCTGGAAATAATTGCTATTTTACGAGGTAAGGAATAGTCTAAACAAATCTTACGTGCCTGCATGGGACTTTCACAAGAATTTCTTATGTGAAGGACCTATACTATGGGATTTATTTTAAAACCTTTTTATTTTTAATGGAAAATAATGCTGATTTAATATAATAATGCTACCATTTTCATAGTATCAGTATGCCTATGACTTTCACTGAATTTTTTGATTGATATTGCCAATTTGCATTGGCACTTTTTCATTATTTGAGGCTGTAATAAAAATTTAATTCTTTTCCATAGAAAGCCCTTTTCCCCTTTTTGTTTTGAGAAACAAAGACTGGCAGTACACTTTTTCTCATTGATGATACTTGCATCACTTGTAATATTTTGTTATTGAATTCTATGCTCTTCAATTAAAAACTGAAAAGGCCTGTGTAGAAACTGAAAAATTTATTCAACATAAAAGTTTGGAAAGTTAGAAAGGTCTTAGATTCTACTTAAAAGAAAGGGTTTAAATTCCAAAGTATAGCATTTTAAATATATTTTTAAAGGTCCATTTTATAACCTGCTTACTTGAAATATATCTAATGTTTAGTTATTTATGGATAAAAGATTGTATTACTCTTTCTAAACATTTCTTTTTCATTTAACTTAAGCATTTGCTAATTTATCCCAAAGTACAGGAATCAATTTTAACATGTTGAAGACTTTTATATCTGTTTAGCTCCGATCAAAATTTTCTAGATTCTCTGTAGGCTAAATATTTAGTCTTCCTGTACTACAACTTAGTGCTTCTTTAACATGCTAAGTTATTTTTTTATAGTGAAAATATGATCTGATTGGTTTTTAGGCTTACATATATGAAATGCGTTCAAGCACTTTCTTACATAAACTGGGGAGACACACAGAATCTGTCATCAATGTCACTTTCAGTCCCTCATCTCCACGGGTAAGTCATTGCTTTTTTTCCTCTGTAATTAAAAAATGTAACATCTTTTATCTTTCCAATTGTAAAGTTACAAAATTATGAAAAAACCCTCACTATGATCTTGCTTTTTACTGCTCTTTTTGCCAATGGACTGTCCATCTGTAAGGCTGTTTTCTGCTTCCAGCTATAGCGTGGTAATTGTGGGAATTATAAACTCATGCAAAATGCTTCCTGCCACAGAGACCAATGCTCTGATTGAGGGCCTACAAAGAAGACTTCTGGTCTGGGAACAATTGTGAACCTGTGTATGTTGAATGTTGGGAAAATACACATTCATGTCAAATTACCTGACTAGACTACTGACTCAGAGAATGTAAGTGAGAAATAATTGGGGACAGGGAAATGACAGGGGGCTCAGTCCTGCTATCATTACTCAAAGGCCTGAAAGATTTAGAAAGCAACATTGTTTTAAGTGTGCTGTATCTGAATAAATATTGAAATAGCTTTATCACAGTATTTTGAAAAGTGATTACAGTTGTGCTTTGAGCCTTTCAGATATCTATAGGTAAATAGCACCCCAAAGAAGTTAGGCATTATACAATAACAGTTTCTATTTCTTTACTGATCCTTAATACTATGCTAATGGCATGGTTTTTCAGTGTAATCATTTAATTATAGTGCAGCAGAATACATAAAGGAGTTTATTTTCTATGCTTTATCTTGATACCCAGGCTCCCCTGCATCTTGTTTATGATACAAATTCTTTGTCTCAAACTGAGACACTATACTCACTACTATTAAAAATATTTATAAGTAAAATTTCTTTACATGTTGGGATTATTGTTACATTTAAAACCCCTTCCATTTGTAAATAAAGATGCTGGTGTTTCTGTCATTTTAGAATTCCTGGAAGTTTTATTTATTGCATCTCTGTTGTTTGAACTGGGAAATGGTTGACTGCTACCTTGTGGTGAACATCATGTGTTTCTTGTCTTTGGATGCTATATTCAAACAAATGGTATGGTTTATTAAAAATCAGATTAATACTTGTGTAGGTTTTAGCACTGAACACTTTTTTGCAAAATAAATTGTCTCAGTCTGAGACAATTTGGAAAGGGATGGAGACCTCAGACAGAAATCCCTTCCCTTGAATTCAACACCCCTGGTTTTCTACAATACTAAGAGAGATAAAAGCGAGAGAGAGAGAGACCAAATATGCCCAGACATAAGTGAAAAAATAACTCTTTTTCTAAACAATAAAAAACCCTGCACATAAAACAGAGCAAATGAATGATAGCAAAAGAGGATGTCACCCAAAACCACCCTCTCCCTTCCTGGTTAAACCAAGAAGAACCTGGAAGCCCTTTTGTTTGTAACCAAATAGATCCCACACACTGAGAAAACAGCCATGTGGTCTCTGATGCAGAAGTCACATGATCATGCTGGGGCTCAGGTAGTGTGGTATCGAGGGATCAGAGGCTTCCTGGGCTTCATTTTGCTGTGGCTACTGAAGTGGCAGTGGGAATGGGTGCAGCAGTGCTGGTGGCAGCATGGGTCAGGAGCACAGGGTGACAGCACAGAGGTTTCCCGCAGGTAACATGTCACAAGGTGTTGGCCAGTTGAGCTGAGGTTCGGAGTGGCAGCTCCAGCAGGGTTGGGGCTTTCCTGTGGCAGCGTGATGATAGGTGTGGCAATGTGGGAACGGCAGCAGCAGAAGTAGCAAGGCAACTATCCGTGAGTCTATTCCAAGGGATACGAGAACGAGAATGGAACTACTGGCAGGCTTTATTCTCTTAAGTTCTCACCCTTCTGCTCCATTGCCCACTCCTTTGTGAGACCACAGTTCACAATGGCTGGAGCACATGCCTGTGCCTTCCTGCAAAAGCACATCATAGCGTGGAAAAAAATTCAACAAGAAAATCTAACCCCCAACAAACATATTATGTACTATAAGAATTGACCTGACTGTAGTCTTTTAGAATCTTGATCTGTGGTCCAGCTGTTGGAATGGATTTTGGCGGGAAATGTCTTATTAGAGTTCATCTCTTAGAAGTCTAGAGGCTCAGTTGCAGTAATACTGTGAAGCGATTTAGGAGTAATGATTGACAGAAAACTCAATATGAGCCAGCAGTGTGCCCAGGTGGCTAAGAANTAAGACTTTTGGGTAAATGAGTTGTTGATCAAAGATGGCAGAATCCATAAATGGTGTAAAATAAATACTGGGTGTGGCTCCAAGCCAGACTGGTCTTCGAGTGTGCCTTAGGACACAAACCCTTTAATGCTGAACTTTATGAAACGTCATGTGCTCAATTTAGTATTATGTTTGAGAGCCAAACCTGAAGTTCAAGGGCCACAAACCCTCTTCTTGAAGAGCTCTTTTCTCAGAAGCTAGACCTGTGAATTTGAACCAGCTAAGTGTTCTCCAAATTGGTATAGTTCTGGGGAAAGATTTTGAAGGTGATGTTATCAGAAACACTTTACTAAAACGCAATATCTGCTCTTTTGAAGGATTGCAGATAAAAAGGAGATTTGATTAACCAGTTCATTATGCATAATAAGCCCTTCAAAATGCTTTATGAGTATTTTGGGGGGAGTTACAGAACAAAAAAAAATTACCTGGGCTTTCCAATATAGACTTTAGCATGAAGTTACGTTCAAAGGCACTATGAGAAGGAGCTAAGCAACACAATGAGTAGCTTGTAAAGTGTAAAAGAAGAAAACCACAAATGAATCAGAAAAGAATAAGCCTTGAAAGAAAGACTTTGTATTAGGCAGCCAGAATTTCCAGTGCTGGAAGGCTTTTAATACCTACTGCTACCACTAGCTAGGGATTTAAAGTTGAGTCTACTCTTGTTTCATCCAATGCTTGAATGAATAAAATTAAGAATTATATTGGGTTCTGAATAGCCACTGCACAAAGCCCCATTGCATTCAAAGGGAAATACTGATATGGGAAGGAGTAAGAGGTGAAAAAAGAAAGTGGCTAATAAGTAAAATTCAAGCATTATGGCTAAGTTTTCTGCTGTGGAAAGATGTAGCCAAAAGTGAGGTGTACTGGTATTGCTCCTGTTCAGTCATTGCTTGCCCAGCACCTGTCCATGAGGTAGCTTGTTCCAACCATATTTATAACTCTCTCTTGTGTAAATGTTCGTAATTTATAAATTTATAAAAACTGCTTTGATAGAAAAGAATATAGAGCTTTGGGCTGTACTGTGCTTCTCCTATGAGTGTGGTTGAGTCTGAGGAGACGCAGCAGATAGTCCTCTTGAGTTTATTTCAGTCCCTGAGAATTCAGAATTAGAAGTCATCACTGTACATGTATGGCTCTTTCTTTTATAGCAGAAAGATAATTTCTTTTGCATTGTCTAAGAAACCTGAATAATGCTGTGTACCACAGAATCACAGAATGACAGAATCAGTAAGGTTGGAAAAGACCATAGAGATCATCAAGNGTAGAGTAAAATAGGAGTTATGTTGTTTAGTGGAAAAAATTGTTTATACCAAAGAAATTCTTTCAAGTATGCATGACAACTCTGAAGAAGGATGGCGGATTTTGTGTTGCAAACAAGGAACAGCTGTACATCACATGATTTTAGATAAATATACTTGAAGAGGCAAGCTGCTCAATTCATAGCACATTTGTCATAAAATCTTGATGGTACTTCATACAAGAGTAGATACCTTATTGAATGGCACCACTGGGTTGAAAGAGGTGAGGTATAAACCTAAAGCAATTGGTTACCCAGCTGTTCAGTGAGAATTCTGTTTACCAAGACAGGGTTCCCTGTGGACTGGAAAGAGAGAGGGTTGGCTGGGAGTGGCAGTGAAAGGCATTAACTGTAGTCATAGGAATAATTTGGAGAACGGGCAGCTTCTTGGGAATCATCACATAGAAAGTGAGAATGAAGAGGAAATGGTGAAGTCTAACTCTAAGAACTGGAGGGTAAGAACATAGATATGGAGAACTGATGATATTGGAGAGATGAAGAGAGTGCCTAGAGGGAACGATTGAAAGCCCTGAGGAGAGAAGTAAGAGATGATAGCTGCAAGGTTAAGAATTATATCTTCTGCACTTCTAGTTAAACCTTTTCTTCTGAAAAAGATAGGAAAAGTGAGATGCCCTGCTTTTCAGAATCGCTGAGAATCAGAGGTTTTTCTTAATGGTTCTGAAAATTGGTGTGCTCAATGCCTCATAAAAAATCCTGCTTTTCAAAGTTAATGAAGGGAAGTTTCCAGGTGAAATCAGAGAATCACAGAATATTATGAGTTGGAAGGGACCCACAAGGATCATCTAGTCCAACTAACCATCTAAC